>JADLZK010010056.1:0-218144 GCA_015847255.1 Hyparrhenia diplandra
TTTTTCACAATTTCTTTTCCGATCGTGTTCTAGATGGGCGGTCGGCAAAGGTGTTTTACATTTTTTTTACACTTTCTTCGCGACCGCCCGCGTAGTGCTACTCGGCGAAGGACAAATTCTTTTTTTAAAAAAAACGTCGCCGACCGCCCCAACCGCCGACCGCTTTTTGATAAAACTGGTCGGCGAGCCGGGAAAGGGAAAATAATCGGCCCATTTCCCCCTCCAGCTTCGCCGACCGCAGGCAAAAGCGGTCGGCGAAGGCTCCTTCGCCACCGTTTTTATAAGAGCGGTCGGCGAAGCCCAAAAAAATTATTTTTTTTGTTTTCGCTTTCCCCCTTGACAAACAAACACATATATAATATATCTCACATCCATTCAATCACAGAACATATCTCATGACACGAGCTCATCATATCTCACAATTATATTATAGCCATAAACATCTGTCATACGAAAGTGATTACATTAGGCATACACTTACTCATGTATCAAACAAGTACATTGACACTTGACATGGAACTAATCCTTGTTCAAAGGTATACAAAATTTGAGAGAAGGCTAATAACGGCCTTCAGGAGGCCATGCATGCATCCACCAAGCTGCAGGAGGCCATGCATGCATCCACATTCCTCCCCTCCCCACTCTGATAAAAGATGGCAGCCTAATCTTGGTGGATCAAGTCATAATATCAATGCTTTTGAGGTTGCCTTAGTTCTTCTGAGCTTCCTCGAGGTGCTTCTCATCTGCAATATCACTAGGCAGATCTAGTCCAGCTGGAATCTTGCCAGGGTAGTTGAATCTTGGGCGATGTGACCCAAGCATGCTGCATCGTGGGAAATATTATTATTAGGATAACAGAAGAAGGCCAAACTACATACATATTTGCAAAATAATCACAAAATAAAAGCAGAGCATGCCATATTCCACAAATGAGGTGCCAAAACTGACCTTCTGTCAACCAACACCATCGACCTTAGCTCGCAGTTTGCAAAGCTGCAGAACACCAACTGAAAGTTAGCCACACATGCATGCACGCAAGATTCACTAGATTACCAGTTGTTAATGCACCACGCAGGAAATCTTGCAACATATGGCCAATAATGTAATATGCTACACCTAGCACAAAAAGAGTACCAGTAGCTATTCACTAGATTATGTAGTTTTTCGTTCTTTACCGTCTTTTAAACCATTTGTATTTGTAATTTTTTCAGACTTCTCTTCCTACTGAATGAAAAGGAACTAAAAAGTTAACTTATTAAACATATTATACTGTAATGGCCAATAAGAACCTGTGGACTAATATGATATGTAGTACATCTCTGTCGCTTTGGACATTGCCACTGGTTTGAATGTGTGATAGTGAGTTAGTTAACAGCTACTAAGGAAAAAAGAAGTCAATGTCAAGACACTTACTGCTTGCTAACTTCGTCTCTTATGGTTGGATGACACTCCTTGCTGTACATGCTCAAGGTGTGAAACAAGAAACCACTGTAAGTGCAGAGAGGAAAAACTGTTGAGACATTTCAACAAACACCTAGCGGGCGCAGAGAATAAGACACTGAGCTCAGATCATCGAAAGCTAGGATCTCACAGACATTCACCCGATCTAAACAACCTGCACAAGAAGCAAATTGAGTGGCTCGATGGCCAACTCCACAGCACAAGAGAAATTGAACCTTTGTTGAAGAACCGAGCTTGGAGAAGTGGTGGTCAGTTCTTGCTGTTGCACGTGCTCTGCTTCTTCCTAGCTGAGATGCACACGAGGCAAATCAAATTGCTAGATGTGCGTGGGCATGGCTTGCTTCAAGGTGCTGCTGCCGTGCTCAGCTGCCTGGTGACGAGCGTGGATTGCTCGTGCTCCAACGAGGAGCGGGCCAAGCTCGCCACGCGAGGCAGCTGCTCGTCCCGGCGTCGGTGGGGGGGGGCGGCCGCGGCCGCGGGCGGGCGCCGGGGCCTGGCCGGCGTCGGGGGCAGGGTCGGGGGAGGGGGCGGCCGCGGCCGCGGGCTGCCGTCCGGGGCCGGCGCGACCCGGCATCGGGGGCGGGCGGAGGTCGGCCGCGGCCTGCGGCGGTGTCGGGGGCGGGCGGCTCGCGTCGGTGGCGGGGGCAGCGGGGCGGCGCGGCCGGCGAGGCGTCGGCGGCGGGCGGCGGCCGGCGGCGGCGGCGGCGGCGCGTTGTGAATGTGTGCGTGCGTGTGTTTGTGTGTGGGTGGGTGTGTGTGCGTTGCGTGTGTGCGTGCGTGTGTCTGTGTGATGGTTTTGTTTTTTTTTATTTTTTATTCTTCGCCGACCGCCGATTCGGGGCGGCCGGCGAAAATCTCATTTTATTTTTTTTTTTTAAAAAATCGACATGATACTTTTCGCGACCGCCCAGATCCCGGGCGGTCGGCAAAGATTTTGGCCCTTTTTTGGCGGGCGTGCGGGATATTCCTTTTTTATTTTTTCAAACACGTGAGCGCCGCTGAAGTTTGGGTTTCGCCGACCGCCCTATGGCTCGGCGGTCGGCGAGTGACGACTTCGCCCGACCGCCCTCCGACCCGGCGGTCCGGAAAGAGCCCTTCAGGGAGGGCATTTTGGGCTCGGCAAAAGAATTTTATTTTTTTATTTTTACTTCAAATTTTTTCGTGGCTTAGATAGAGTGTTTACAAGTACATGTCAAAAATTGGGACATTTTCCGCACATTTAACTATTTTTTAATAGTTTTCTTCTTTTTACTCGAATATTTTTTCCCACCTAAAATTTGAACTACGAGGTCCTTAGAAAATGGAGTTATGTGATTGGAAAAATGATATTCTTGTTTGTTAGTATATTTTGAGCCCTCATCTATGGACACGTGAGAAAATCAAAAAGATCTTGTCTTGACAGACATTCGATTACCCGTCTTGCGCGATTCATTTTAAAATTCTAAAAAAGAAAACGGTCGGAAATTCATGAAATTTGACGAGGCATCGTTATATTGCATGTTTCTTTTTTTGTGGAAAAAAATTTGAAAAGGTTTCATGCAAGTTTGCATCGGATCTGCTTTGAAACCTAGACATCTCAACTAGAGTTTCATTTATCACGCGTCTTTGGAGATGTCTTGGTAATCGCCACCCGAGATGCAAACGTCCACGAAATCGACTCAAACTTTTTTCATAGTGTACACATGTGATATAAGGACAACTTCGTCAAGTTTCATGATTTTTCAACTCCGTTTGAATTTTATAGAATTTTAAAACGATTGACCCGCAAGTGACTCGGCGTGTTTCGGCAAGACAAGATATTTGAATTTCGTGCCCCGACCATGGATGAGGACTCAATATGGACTCACAATCAAGTTTATCATTTTTTGAATCATTTAGACCCATTATTCGAATCACTTGCGATTCAAATTTTAGTTTTCGAAAGAAATTCAAATATAACATGAAAACTCATAAAATATAGTAAAAGTTTTAAAAAAATCCCAAACTTGAAAAGTGAACTCAATGTATTGTAGGTAAGGCACAGAAAAGTTGTGATGGTAAATTCAAAAAAAATTTATACTTGGCCGAAAGCAATCGAAAAAGGTGCTTTCGGCGGCGAGTCTTCGCCGACCGCCGAGTGTGCGGCGGTCGGCGAAGGGCGGTCGGCGAAGAGCCAACCCTCGGCGTTTTTTTTGCCTGCCACGTGGCTATGCGGGCAGCGTTTTTAATTTTTTTTAAAAAACTTCGTGATAGCACCAAATTTCCTTACAAACGTACTAGATGTCTCATCTGGCTCACTATCAACCTGTCTTCTGTGATGACCAATTAGCTATCATCAGGAAGTTGTTGTAGCTTGTAATCTTCATCAACTTTTGTGGCAATTTTAGATTTACAAGTAGTTATCATTATTCTACCTCCACAAATTCTTGTCATCGTCAATAGCCAATTTTGTTTTTTTTCCCAAGACTCGATCTCCCATATGTCATTCATTGATAACAATTAAAACCAATCCGCACAACATCACAAAAATTTTTGAATTAATAGTAATTAAGATGTCTAAAATGTGCATCTATAAAATAAAAATGTGTGCATGCCAACGACTTGAGTTAGAAAATGACTAATCCCTCCAAACCAAAAAAAAAAAAAAAAGGGACTGCTTTCTTAGACACATATATAGGCGCCATCTACAAATATTGTTTAATTTGTCTAGTACATTTCATGAAGAAATAGTTACAGAACATAGAAAATGTAAGTACTTTTATAAAAATAAATTTTTAAGAAAAATGCAATCATATCATTTCCAAATATCAGAACTTAGTGCATCATAAATTCTTTGTAATTAATGGTCCGTCCTCCGTATGTGAAGAGGATTGGGGGACTGCAGGGACCTAGATGTCGACGTCTATCGTTTTACAACATTTTATACTTACTCGTACAATCATCAAAACAGGACAGCACTAAACCCTCCATGGACGGCACAAATTATCCTCTTCATTCATTAACAGTTTTCATCCAACGCTAGTTCTATCTCCGCCGGCCGGCCAGATGGTACCAAATTTACGTGGTTGTGTTGAGCTAGACCGTGATGAAGACATATGTTTGAGCCTGATTCATAGACGCTTAGGGTGCACTATGTGCGGCCGCCATTTGGCTTAAGAGGAACAGGCGTTCAAAATCCCTACTTCCGGTGAAAAAGACCCGATGTGCGTGGGGCCTCTAATGACAATAGACTAAGGACACACTTAGGGCAGCTCCAATTCAATTGTGTTAAAGAATGCAGTGGTGGCCTGATAGCACGAAAGAGATCAGTTGACCACTTTGCACGGCTTGGGCGTTTTCATTGGCTGAGAAGGAAAGGTGAGAGGCTGAATTAGTAACATTTCGCTGCCAAGCCTTCAAATCAAAGGACGCCAAAATAAGCCAATGCACGACATTTATGTAATAAATCAGAATCACTTTATGGAACCTTTTAGCTAGCTCGCTGGATTCTCAAAACCAGAACTACAATCAGGAGAAACCAAATTTTAGGTATTTCACTTGACTAGCTAGTACAAAAACAGGAATCAATTTCTCTAATACATTTATCCCTTTAATTTGTGGTGTTTGGCAGCGATTCTAGTGACAATCTAAAGCATTTCCCACTGCCAAACACGCATGCATATCTAACTCTTGATGTCTGAAACTACACAATTTCATGCAAAACTTTACTATTTCATATCGTGACAGATAGGCCTTTTTTTTTTTTTTTTTTTTGGGCGAGGAAGATAGGCCTATATATAACAGTTGAAACTCTTTATTTCTGAACTTATAAATATTCCATTTTTATTAATTTTCTGTATTAACCTTATGTAGGTTTCTAGTAACACGGGATGCAATTTCCAGAACGCCTCTCTACAATTCAAGACCAATCAGTTGTATGTTTTCTAATAATAATTGGTCTTCACTATATTCGAGATTACAGACCAAATTTGTTGGTTTTGTGTCCCCTTGTGATTTGTTCAATGAATTGTTTGTTTTCATGGTTTAGTCTTATCTATCCATACATCTATATACCATAACCTCACTACTACGTAATTGTCCATCATCGTCGGGCTCCAACCCCCTTCACAGCCCGAAAACTGAACCGCGTAACCATAGCGATAGTGATGTGGGGTTTGAAACACTACCGGGTCAAAACACCGGCGGTGATTCGAGGAGAGATCGTTGGTTTGAGCCCGTTGTGTATCAAGAGCTAACAATGTCGGTTTACTTTGGACCCGTCAATTAACTTTACGTGAACACTTTCGGTGATTTCAACCCAACCGCGTTATTAGAGTGGAGACTATCGGTTGGTTGGCCGGTTTATAATTCAAACCGATAGTATTTGGTGTAATTACACTACCGGTTTGTTTGACATTCACTGTCAGGCCCATGCCACCCGACGTTTTTGTTTAAATTTTTTGAATTTATTCGTGGAATTCAGCTCTTTTAAATCTAAAAAATCATCATACATTAATAACGTCAAAACATTACAGATTTAATGGTACATACAACAAAATCCACCTAATGTTCTAGAAACTAAGCCTACATCAACTTCTAAAATAAGAAGACCAATGATCATAGAGTCATAGACATAAATAAAAGCATGACATCTTTCCAAAACCAATTAAGCGGCAATTCTCGCAATCTTCATAAGTATTTGGGGTGGCTTCTCTTCAATCTCCGTGGCCGGCTAGTTTGCACCATTGTAGGCGATGATGGCTTTCACCTTCGGTGTTGTATTTTTCAGAACAATTATTAGCGTAGCCTTGGACTTGAGCATAGCAATCTTCCCGGGTTAGATAGATCGCCAAGACGCGACCAACAAACACTACGACCACGCCATGCTTGCCTATACATGTAACCAAAATAGGATTATTCATAAATGTTGTACAAGTAAGTATGGACATATATTTAAAATATCCAAACACTACGTACCACGCCATGCTTGCCTATACATGTAACCAAAATAGGATGATAATGCTATGTTATTCATAAATGTTGTACAAGAAGCACAAAGTTGCGCTTATCCACATGGGCATTTCAACGAACACCTCAAGGGCGTGGATCGACGCACTCACCAAGCCGTGCGCCTCGTGCGCTCCTATCTAGTCTCGGAGGATTCGAGGAGGACAAGGTCGCGACGGTACGGCGGTCGGGCGGTGAAGAGGAAGACGGCGTGAGGTCTGCGGGACGGCAGAGAGGTGTGGCGGCGGTCCTCCGTTAGCGTGGAGGAAGACCAAGCAAAGGCCGCGAGGCTAGGACAGCGGCTAATTAGTTCTCATTCTCATAGGTAAAAACTCGAACACCTAAAGTGATAATTAGTTCTCACCATGGAAGGGGCCGAAGGGCGAGGATGCCGGCGCTGGGCGTTGGGGACGTCGGGGGTGGAGAGCGGGCGTGGGAGAACGCCGCTTCCTCGATTCTACCGGAGCGGAAACGGGGGATGCGTGAACGGACGGCCGAGGGCGGCGAGGGGATGACGAACGGCGGCGTTGGATTTGGTGGCGCTCCGTCGGTGAATCGGTGCTCTTCGCGCCGGTGGGGAATGAGAATGGCGCGGTGTTCAAATGACTTGCCAAAATTTTGCTCCGAGCCACTCACATATATATATAGGCAAGAAATTTGGTTTCGCGCGGTGGGGGAACGAAATGGCGGGAGGTTCGGATAGATTTGGAAAATTTCACCCCAATCCTATTCACTCTTGGTTATTACCCGCAACCGGCAGTGCAAGAAATGCTGCCACTTCATGGATGATCATGTACCTCGTGAAGGATGTGTTATCCTCCTTGGTGGAAATGGCTTGAATTTTTTTTGCAATCATGTACACCCAAAATATGACCCCACACGATATCTTAGGTTTTTCGATAAATATTTTAATTACTATGATTTTGTTCGACCTAAACTCGGCGACAAGAAGGCTAATTAAACCATGGAAACACAAGAATTTTTCATGGACCACCACGGTGATTTCCCTCCTAGGGCACATGAGACCCCCGTGGAAAAGTCTAGCACATTTCGGCTCTTTTCGTGGGTACGCTTTCAGTTCAAACTATAATTACACGGTGGCATCGCGCAGAAATTCAAATAAACCGGGAAAGTACCAAACCAGCAACTCCGAAAAATCTCAAACCGTGGTTGCTTCCACATTTGCATGTGAAAGGCTCAGAAAAAGTTTGAGACCACTACAACACCGGCAAACATATGAACCTGTCATGACCCAGAATTGGGCCATCCAGGGAAGGGCTAAAAAGGGCTCGACGCTGGCGCCGGCCCACCCACAAGGGGGGCGCGGCGGGCGGGGGGGCTAGTGCCCCCCCGCCGCCACCACCTTCCTCCCCTCCGAGTCCGACTACGCTACGTCTTCAAGTTAGGATTATCTTAGGACTTTTGGTGTGTAAAAGGAATACTCCAATCTATAAGGAAGGCCCTTATTAGGAAATAAATAAAATTATTTGGTAAAAGGTATTCCAATCGTATAAGAAAACCTTATAGAGAGATTGCTTAGATTACAAGTCCCACTAGCCAGGGCTATATAAGCAAAGGCACGTAATCTCTTTGGTGATAAGCAAGCAATAAAAATAGTTCGTATCTATCTCGCTCTCCAGCTCCACGCCGCCACCTCCCCCGCCCTTGCACGCGCCCCCACAAGGCCGCACCACCACCGCCGCCGCATCAGCCACCGCCCCCCTCCCTCCTCTCCGCTCCACGGCTCCTCCGCGTTCGTGCGCCGCCGGCCGGCCGCCGCCGCCGTCATCGGAAACCTGGGTCCCCCTACGCCTCCTTCTCCGCCTCAACGGTCGACGATCGGGTGTCGCCGCCCGCCCAATCTAGCCGGTCTTTGATACCGGTATCCGGAGACCGGGACGATTCCCACCATCCATGGCTTCCGAGATGAGGGAGTTCACGGCGCCGCTCGGCGACAATCGCGCCAAGATCAGCCGGCGTTTCGATGAGATCGAGACGACGTCCCGCGCCGCATGGAGTATGTCAAGATCACCGAGGACCACCGGCACGCCCAACGACCACGCCGAGGACAACCCCGACAAGAGTCACCGCCGGGCACAGGCCGCCCCCAGCGCTACCCTGGTCGCCGCCCGTCTCGCCGGGCCGCCGCCGATGGTTCGACCCGCCATCCTCCACCGAGGAGGATGATGACGTTGCACGCGATGCACCGCCGTCCCCGACGTCACCTTCGACGACAGTCGCAAGACCGGCCGCACTCTCCTCTCCACCGACTCCGATCACGCCAGACTACCCGCAGAGACGGCGGCACCCGCTGCACCCCACCCCCTCTCTACGTGACGCCGTCCTCGAGGTCCGTGAGTACGACGGCTCCGATAACCCCGACCTCTAGATAAGGAAGATGGAGCTCTTGTTCGAGCCTGCCGACATCGACCGACTACTACGTGCGGTATGTCGCCTTCTATCCGACAGTCCCGCTGTAGTTTGGTTCCTCGATCCGTCCAGAGACGGTTCCCACCGAAGTGGGACGAGTTCACACGATTACTCGCGACGCGACCCGTACCTCGTTATCTCGACACTACGGGGAGCACGCACCGCGCTCCCATGGAGGCAAGCTGGACGACCGCATCACCGCCTCGAGAGCCACGCACTACGCATGGATCTTGAGGGACAGCACCACCATGTCAGCCTCTTCGTCGGAGGCCTATGTGACACGCTTCGCACGACGCTCGAGTGGTTCGAGCCTTGTTCGATGGAGGAGGCCATCGACCTTGCCCGCCGCTACAACGACAACGAGCCTACGCTAGACGAGCACGGCACCGACGCCGACCATGTCGGCCACCACGATGACCCAGCCGACATCGACAAATGACATTGCCGCGGCCCTAGTTGACCGCATGCTAGGCCGGTAGCGTCTTCTTGCCTTTGCGATGACTACATCGACTCGGGCGACGGCGACGATGACATGATTATCGAGGCCGCTGGCCACGACGACCAACAAGGAGCTTGGGATCATCGCTAACGCCATCGAGTTGCAGGCAACCGCGCTAGAGTGGAGCCTCCACTATGGCATCGTGAGGTACTTCCACCGCTACTATATCCCCGCTGCTTCGGAGCTTCTCCAGGACTTCCTGCTGGAGGAGAACGCACCACTACATGGCGTGGCAGTGGGCTTCCATCTTCCCAACCGCCCAAGGGAAGATCAGCGTCCCAAAGAAGCGCCCTCCCGCTTCCAGCGCACCCGACATCGTGGTCTAAGGCGCCCTTGTCCTCCTCTTCGACAACAACGGGACGTCTTCTTCCGCATCGACAACGCCACCGTTGGCGCACCGCGGACACAGGGAGGCGCGATGGGGCCGCCCCGCCCGCAACACCCAAGCGACCTCCTATACGGCACGCCTCCTCGACTTCACCTCCCCGCCACCTATGTCACTTCGACATGTTCATCGCAGTGCAGCTCCATGCAAAGGTCACAGTGCCGATGACCTACGCCTACACATCTCCTCCCCCAACACGCCAGATGCTCGAGTTGTCGGGCACCCCTCGCAAGCGTCCGTCATGCGCCATGCATGGGCGGAGCGTCCCTTCGCGGCAGCCCCCCGAGCTACAAGTTCAGCATCTACGGGCGACCTGCACCTCTCGTTGCATTTCTTAAGCGCAATCACTAGAAACAAAGTTTAGAACCCATCTCTAATAACGGCGCTTAAATGCGTCGTTGACATTCCTAAGTGAAACCACCGTGTCGATGGTTACACTAGGTACATCAACGGTGATAGACCTTGCCAAATAAGATATTCATCCGCTAGTGCACGGATCTATCATTGTAGCATTTCACCCGGAAGTATTCGAGTGGTATCGTTATTTATATTTTTCCCAAAGGAAGGCATGGTGTAAAAGTCTCTAATTCGGACATGGTCAAGATGACACGAATGTATAATAGACCAATGCTCATAATAGGGATAAAATAAGATAGGTAGTAGGATAACTTGACACACACACTCAAGCCAATCTCAAGGATAAAGGTAAAAGAATGAATAAAAGAATAAGTCTAATATGGAGCAGGCATATCCTAGATAGTCATGTCAAGATAGCAGATACACACATGTTTTATGGTTAGAGATTCTAAGTCAAGATAGCCAAGGTCTTTGCTGAATTACTTCGGGCACCGGCCAACGCCCAACCGGGAAGCTTAGGCAATTAGCTCTACGACACAACCGAACGTGGGGGGATTTGAAGGGGACGGACAAGGCTTGTCACGACCAAGCCGCCTACCCCCTCAACCGTGGGATGCACCGCAAAAAGATAGGCAACCCTAGCCCGCACACCACGTCTACACTAGTGATTATCACTCTAGCGTGTTAACAAGGCTTACCCGGCCCGGGGTCCTTCTACTCAGAGCAAGGAAGGAACGACTACCAATCCCGTAACCCAACATCAACCAAGTCTAGCTCTAGATAGAACTCATCATATCGATCTAGCTCTTTGGTCTAAACATGTATGTATGATAGATTAAGCACGAAGTTCTATAAGACAAGATCATGATATAGGAACTATAGACTAGTTCTTCAACCAAGATTATATCACAAGAACTTTGCTCTAATTCAAGAACACAACTATATTGATAAGTAGAGAACAAGAACAAGATGAAGAACTCTAAATTGCTCATACCGAATAGCTCCAAAATGTCTTGCTCTGCTTTTATTATCCTTGCCAAACTCCTCCTAAGTACAAACTAAAAAGAAGAAGGAAAAAGAAGAAGAAGAAGAAAGAAGAAGAAGAAGAAGAAAGAAGAAGAAGAAAGAAGAAGAAGAAGAAAAGGGAGAGAGGCTTTCTTGTGTGGTGTGTGTTGAATGAGGGGGAGAGGGCCTCCTTTTATAGGTAGAGGAGAGGGGGCTCATTGGAAAATGTCCCTCCCCACATGGAAGGAGCCAAAACCGTCCTTGGACTCCTTCCAAATCTGCTTGAACCGACCATCCAACGTCGGCCTGACCCTCCATGGAAGGTAATGCACCGCCTCCCCGGGCCGGGCCCGAGCCACCTCGGGGAGGGTGCGGCCGCACCAGTGGTGCTTGGCGCACCTCGGGCCCCGTTAATTTGGGCTTTGGCAGTCGGGCGTCTTTGGGCCCGAAAAGTTGTATGGCGGTGTTTGCTCGGCCCGATTCTCGCGTGTTTGGTCCATTTCTCCCTTGGGCTTGATGTTCGTCGAGGAATGCGCTTTCCAGGAGGCGCCTTTTGGTACATTTTCCACTTGGTTTTATATAAATCCCGCATAAAATTATTTTGGCACTACAAGTGGAATTATGTCAATAATAAATATATATGTGTGTAGTAAGGTATAGTTTCAACCGCTTATTGGTAGAATGTTGACGTTAAAAATGTGTCGTTAGTGACCGTCAACAACCTCGACTTCTCCCTCGCCGACAAGGACGCCAGCATCTGCAACAACAACAACGACAAGTCGGGCCCTCTCGTCTTCTACGCCGGGCGGGTGTTGTCACTTCACCCGATCGGCGTGCCTTTTCGCCACCACACGGTGGGTTGGGCGGCACGTGGACGCGCCCCCCGTCGAACGGTGGGGAAATGTCATGACCCTGCACTGGGCCAGCCGGGAAAGGGCTAAAAAGAGCCCGACGCGGTCGCCGCCGGCCCACGAGGGGGCTAGGGCGCCGCAAGCAGCGGGGCCGGCGCCCCTACCGCCGCGCCACCTTCCTCCCCTCCGAGTCCTACCGCCCGTCTCCAAGTTAGGATTATCTTAGGACTTTTGGTGTGTAAAAGGAATACTTGTAAATAAATATTGCTTGTAAAAGGTATTCCAATCATATAAGGAAACCTTATAGAGAGATTGCTTAGATTACAAGTCCCACTAGCCAAGGAGCTATATAAGCAAAGGCACGTAATCTCTTTGGGGATAAGCAAGCAATAAAAATAGTTCAGTATCTATCTCGCTCTCCAACTCCACGCCACCGCCATCACCGCCGCGCCTGGCGCCCTCCCCTCTCCGCCCACGGCTCCTCCGCTCTCCGCCGCCGCCGTGCCGCCGCCGCCGCCGTCGTCGGAAACCGCAGCCCCCCACGCCTCCTTCTCCACCTCAACGGTCGACGATCGGTGTCGGGTTCCGCCCCATCTAGCCGGGGTCTCTAATGTAACCACATGGAGCACAAGAACTACACTTTGTATAGTCCTGGTTCGATGGTAGGGATCATGTGCCTCTCGTGAAGGATGTGTAATCCTCCTTGGTGGAAATGGCTTGAATTTTTTTACAGTCATGTACACCCAAAATATGACCCCACACAAGATCTTAGGTTTTTTCGATAAATATTTTAATTACTATGATTTTCTTTGAGCTAAATCGGCGACAAGAAGGCTAATTAAACCATGGAAACACAAGAATTTTTATGGACCTCCACGGTGATTTGCCTCCTAGGGCGCATGAGTGTTGATATTTCTTACACGATCCCAATTAGGAAGGCGAAAGAAATATATATGGGAAATCTATCTAATCATGTTAGCTTGATATGGGATTAACCTCATGATCCAACAAAGCGGAGTTAGGCGGTGTTAGTAGCGGGATGTAAACTTAGCATCATTATCCATAGTGGAGTTAATCTCACCAGATATGTACTCTAGGTATACCACTCATTTCTAGGCATTACCTATACACTAGTCCTGTCACCCTAGCAATAACGCTCAAAGAAATGCGGGGCGTGGTACTCTTGATTGGCCTTGATAAAAGAATGAACATGATATCCGCAGTTTAATGAGATAGAAATACCAATTGTAGCACTTCAGGAGTAATCCGTATCGTATTTATATTTTACCACGGGGAAGGGAGTCTATGGAAAGGTAGAGAGAAAAGGATGTCTAATGATTTAGATTGTGATTTAGTTATGAGATCCACCTTACTGATATTGTAATGCGAGTAGCCATATATATCTAACATTACTCAACAGGATAAGTCACAGGATAAAGATAAATATATAAATGATAAATACCCAAGTCTAAGATCATCATAAGCCACTAGTATCATACGAGCTATTAACATGTTATAGAAAGAATAGAATGAATATTCCTAAGATACTCCTAATCTTATATGTCAAATGAATACTACAATTAGTGCAATACATCTAGCTATCATGGCAAGGTTGGATTACTTCTACACAAGGCAAGCATTACCAATAACAACCAAGGACTAAACTTGATCATTACCATAATAATAAACTCGACTAGTCCTACATTCGGAGGGTGGATTCCAAAGGACTCAACAGGTCTGTCACTCCCGCGATCTACCACACGGCCCGGAATGTAAGGTGCAATTGCAGATAAACGTTGTATAAACACCACGTTTACACATTGCTTATCACCCACATAGTGATCATCTATATGGATGCTATACAATTCCATGCATAAAATATAAAGCAATCTTACTAAACTAAACATATAATCATAGCAAGCATAAACACATATCAATAAGAATATAATAATTATATAGATCAAAGCCATAACAATTGTATTCTTAATATAAGAGTACTTACAGATTGAATACAAGAGAGAAGTCTCAAGAACGATGATCCTTGCTACTTCTTGACTATCGAGAACTCAAGATGAACTTGATCTTCAACTAGAACTAGCTAGATAGCTAATTGCTTCTAGTATGAACTAGGGCTTAGGTCTAGACTTGCATTTGGACTAGATGGGTATGAGTTGATGAATGAGTATGATAATGAAAATTGTTATCACTGGGTCATTTGGTCTTCTTATATAGTACTTGGCGATGAACGTCAACCCTTGGATCAAACCGACCTTCAAAGAGCGGTGTAGAAACAACCTCAATGTCGGTAGTAAACCGACCTAGAAAGGAGAGACCGGCGGGGGTGGCCCACCCGGGCGGCCGGCCTAGTTAGACCGGCGGCGCTGTGGTGGCATGCCACCCTGGGCGCCCCGTCTTTTTCGGTGTCCTCTGGTATCTTCTAGAATGTTTTAGTTCACTTTTCGGGTTGAGTTGCTTCACGGTTAAGTCTTGTCTTCATATGCCTTGTATATTAGGAACTTTCTCCATCTTTTCTCGCAATTATCTATCAAGTCCCCCGGAAAGTCACGAGAATACCAAAACTCGTGGAATTATATTAGTTAGACCCCTAGACTTATGTTTGGTCTTTAACTTGAGCCCTTATTTCATGTTATTTGTCTTATAATATTATGCTATAACAGGTGTCAACAATGAGACCACGTGGAAAAGTCTAGCAAACATTCGCTCTCTTTTCGTGGGTACGCTTCAGTTCAAACTATAATTACACGGTGGCGTCGCCGAGTAAATTCAAATAAACCGGGGAAACTACCAAACCAACTCCGAAAAATCTCAAACTTCGTGGTTGCTACCACATTTGCGTGTGAAAGGCTCGTAAAAAGTTTGAGACCACATGGGCCACAAGAACATTACAAATTAATTAGGAACCGGTTAAACTACAATCTTACAAATAATTAACATAGTAAACACACTAATCATCATCATCGCCGTCGGGAGCAATATTGGGTCCACCTTGTGATCCATGCACACGAATGTAGGATTGTAGAAATATCGGGTAATTGATGTCACGCATTAAGTATCCGCTTGAGTCGATGAAGGTCAATGCCCTTATGATTGCACTCTCTCGTCCCTCGTAAGGCCGAAAAATGCTCGACCATAGATGTAACCTCCGAAGCGACCACCGTCTAAGTCGGTAAACCTTATGCGATATTGTCGCCCTTTCATAGTTTTTGCCGGGCCGAGGTGTGCACGTAAGTCCCAATCGCATTCGAAGTCGGTTTGTAGCTTGGTCGAGAACGCCGCCAAGCCACATGCAGCATAAGTAAGATCGTGGAGCAAAATCCACAAGTGGGAAAATCAAAATGAATGAGGATGATGTGAATCTATCTAATATGCATTGTCAAAATGATGAATTTAATTTATTACCACATCATCATGGTTGTAACTCCCAACATATTCGCTATATTGCCATGGGGGATATTACGAGGAGACAAAGCATGTATCTTGAAGTGCGAGAAATCGGGCACAATGTAGCAAACACGTCGGTGCATCTAAGCACAAGGAAATGACATGGTACTCGGCGTTTTGCACGGACATTCTCTCGTTTCCCCTCTCGTGGATTAGGTGGTCATTTGTTGTCCCGGACACCTCGAAGGGATGTAAAAACTTATTTTACACGTATATAGTTGATGACCATGTGATGCTCTAGATGTCGTGGTCTCCACAAAACCGAGATAAAGAAGCAACTAAGTGTTGATTCTAGCCATTGTACTCGGGATAAAGTGCGTGATACATATAAATGCAACAAAATGACGTTAAGTTAAACTAATTGTCCATGTATTTGTTATAGTAAAATAAGAAATTAAAAATATTAGAAAAAATTTCATACGATGATTTGGATAAGGGAATGACCTTGTGTCCACACCGGGGCGAATGGCTCATCGCCCGGCGTGGAAACTGGTTGTTGTGGTGGTGGCAAAAGCGGAGGACCGTTCATACCACCACCGAAAGCGAAAAAAAAAAAAAAAAAGGACAAAGCTCATAAATATATATAATATATATATATTGTTTATATGCATATATATAGGAATTCTAGACAAGAAAAATATCCTTACCAATGAAATATCCCGGAGCATGAACAAATCTCCTAGAAAGAGAGAGAGAGAGAGTGAAAGAGCCGAGTGGATTTCGATGCAGAGTGACCGGAGCTCGTGGGTGCGTGCTTGGGTATGTGTGTGTATGCGTAGAGGGCGCCTTGATTTTTAGCGGTTGATGAGTGCGGGTACATCACCGCTAGGGTATTAAGATACCCGGTAGTGATAACAATATCACTACCGGTTATTTGAATGTAGCCGGAAGGAATACAATATCACTACCGGTTGTTTGTATGTACCCGGCAGTGAATTCACGGTATTGTCACTTCACTCGTTTTTGCATGCATGCATTGTTGCGTTGATCTTTGCATATGTATGGAGTAGATGCTTCACGCAAAGCCGGATACCATATCACGTTCTATGCAAAGCATATTGTTTTGAATGATTTTAGTGATATTAAAGCCATATGGATGTGAATAAAATTTATTATCTGTTTTTTTTTTTGTTACATATATAACTTTATTTCATTCACATTGGATTTGGATATCTGTTGTATTTTCCTAACAATGCAAAGCATATTTCATTGACACAACCGTCTTTATTATGTTCGATGAAGGGTAAAAAATGGGAACTCAAAGATATCGAAGAGACAATCAACATCCACAACCGATAAGAAATTTGATTACATATATTTCCATAACAAAGACCTTACATAAAACTAAATATACGGTAACAAAGACCAATTCACAGATATGTCAATGCTACAATCAAAGTGTACAAATACATTAAAATTTAACCACCTCAAGTAAGTCTCTTGTAGCACCCTGTGGTCGAAGAAGTGGCGAGGCTGCTAATTTAATAACCGACCGAGTAGATTGGAGGATGAGATTCACCGGAGCTTCATCTTCAGCCCAAACTTGACCATTGGACCAAGGATGAAGTCACGTAAAAATGGTCCAATGGGGATTGTTTCTCCGTGGATGCACTTTGTATGATTCGATACTATATGTCCATGTTCCCGGGGTTTTGGTTCGACATTTCCACTCCAAAACACAAGGACTCGGACTCTTAATATGAGTCCGTAGTTTGATCTTGAATCATGGCACCCACGTAAGCCGCAAGCTCCGGTGTCTCTCTATCTTCGATAAGACTCTTCTAGCACCTTTTTCGTAAACCATTTTCTTGGACTAGGCATATCTCGTATGTGGAGGGCTTTCTCCCAAAGAAAGGCCATATGTATGTGGAACTGAAAGTAATCGCTAGCAAAGAAGATCGAGGGCGAAGAACAAGGAAAATAAGCGAAAAAAGATTTCCTAGATCCAAAACCCATGACACTAAAATTCAAAACTAAGCCCTCTCGTATTTTGAGGAGAGAGTAGGAACTATAGGACAAACCAAGAATGCAAGAACAGATAGGAGAAACGGGTGCAAAACACAACGCCCCCTTGTCGTTTAAATAGGCGAGATGCCGTGGTTGAGGCGCGATCGCCGTTGTACGGAGGACGGCGCCAGAAGGCGCCAAAGATTGGTGCAAAGGGTCGCCAGTCGCAGTTGAGAACCGCGGCGTCGTTGAATTTGCGACATCACCGCAGGTCTAAGTTTTCACCCTAAGAAGTGATATCAATACCACTACCGTAAAGATCTACACCCGCAAGTGGTATACTAATCATTGCCGGCGTAGAACTACACCCGCAAAGATGTTTTAGCCGACATTGATTTAACCCGGCCGACGCCGCAGCCCGGTGCCACAGCTTTTCTTATCGGTTCTCGAGACACCGCCGCTTTCCTAACCGCGGTGAATACTACACGGCAACACGGTTTTCCAAGCGAGTGGCATGCATGCATGCACAGCCTCGTGGAACACGCTAAGTGAACGTGATGGGGCCTACTGAGATTGTCGCGTACTCATCTTTGCTCCTATGGTAAAAAAAAGAATAAAAACGTGATGGCTATCCGTTGGGCGGTACAAGTTTGATTCTTTAAATAGCCCGGCAGTTGTTGTGGACGTGCTACGCAAGTTGAGTGTCATTTGTTCGTGCTCCTCCGGCAGGTAGCGTAAGTTTTTCGTCTCCCTCCCTCCCGCTCCCTCACCCGTCGGCATCAAGGTGCGTGTGGTTGATCTTGTAGCAATGGTAAATGTTGACATTTCTTAGCGCAATCAAAGGAAACAGTATAAAACCCATCCCTAATAACAGCGAGAAATGCGCCGCCGACATTCCCAAGTAAAACCACCATGTCGGTGATCCGAAAGGGATTGTCAACGGGATAGATCTTGCCATCTTAGATATTTCATCCCAGCGCGCGGATCTATCATTGTAGCATTTCACCCCTAAGTATTTGGTATCGTTATTTATATTTTCCCAAAGGAAGGCATGTGATTAATAAGCTAGCATGGCATCCGAATAGAGGAACATGTGTTTACGTAGACCAAATTGTTCATAACGAGGGGTAAGCAATAACGGTTTTATGGATAGTGTGACACACACTTAAGAATCCACCAAAGAAAAGGATAAAGAAAATAGATAAAGAATAAATGAATAACCTAATGGAGTAATTCTAATGTATCTAGTCATGGCCATACAAATGAATAGTTAGGATCATATGCAAACCGATCTAAGCATGGTTAGGTCTAGGATGGGGAGACCCCACCGGGGAAGTCCGCTTCCCACCAAGGCATTCGAACTCCTACAAAGACATACGAGCGTGGGGGATTTCAAGGGATGGTCAAGGCTTATCACGACCAAGCCGCCTACCCCCTCAACCATGGCATGCACTCATATTCGCGGTGTCGTAATACCCGGGCACCATGCCCGCATATCGAGCACTACTCTTGTCCCCCGGGATCCCCACTCGTCGAATGGGCCGGACTAGAACAAGAGCAAACCCGAAGGAACAACGAACCGATATCCCACCTCTAATCAAGTTAGGCATATGATGATCGATGAAGAACCGAGATGAACATGTCAAGATTATGATATGTAAACTATATGCTAGTTCATATACCAACACAAGAACATGCACAAGACTATACTCTAGTTCATAAGTTAGGCCAAGAACATAGATATAAGACTTGCAAATAGAAGAATGCTCCATAGAGAAGATGTATTACCAAGGCACTTTCTTCTAGGAGACAAGCCCTCCTTGTAGCTCTTCTACTCCAAGTGCTAACCAAGAACTAAGAAGAAGAAGAAAGAAGAAGTAGAAGAAGAGAGAGAGGTAGAGGTGGTAGAGAGAGGAAGATTCTTTGGTTTTTTGGACTCCAAGTGGTGTGTTTTGAGAGAGGAGGGAGAGGGAGACTACTTATACACTTGGAGGAGGGGCCTAAATGCTAATTTACACCAAAACCGACCTGGTAAACCTTTCTAATCCCGAGCAAACCGACCATCCCACGGCGGGGAATCCCCATTTGGCGGTGTGCACGAACCGCCTCCCCGAATTCGGGCGAACCGCCTCAGGGAGGGTGCGGCCGCAGCGTGGTGGTGGGTGGCGCACCCCCCGGGCTCGGCCTGGCCCGGGTCTTGGTGGGGTGTCGTCCTTCGACTTGAAAAGTTGTGGGCCGGGCTTGGCTCGGCCCAATTTTGATGTTTCGGGTCGATTTGCTCCTGGGCTTGTGTTTTGCAATAATGCGCTTTCCGGATGGCGTACTTTGGTCGATTTTTCACTTGCTTTTATTATAAATCTGCAAAATAAAATACTAGACACTACAAGTGGAATTTTATTAGTGATAAATGCATATGAGTATAAAAGGTATAGTTTTACTCCCTTTATGGTAGTAAGTTGACGGGAAAAATATGTCGTTGGTGACCGTCAACAAACTCCCCAAGCTTACCCTTTCTTGGCGTCCTCGAGCAAAATAGATAAGTATTTGGTTGTTGATCAGGAGTTGCTACTATGCCGACACGTTTTACAAGTGCCGGGGTTATAATAAGATTTTCTACTAGAGTTTGAATAAAATGGCACATCTTTTTCCCACCCCTTTATTACCTTTCATCGTAGCGGGGCTTTTTAGCTTTTCTCAAAGTCTTGGGCGGTTGCGGATAGAATGGTTATATGAGAAAATACTTATCATTCGTCCTTTTGATCAACTTTCTTATCAGGGATTTATTTAGTTAGATAATATTTATTTTTCCGAGAAAGTATGAGCTTTATTGCTATATATATATATATATAATAATTTTTTTTTTTTTTGGAGAGGTGGGCTCTACTCGCCCTAGACTTTTGTCTTTTATTTCCTCTCTTTCTCTTTTTTTTTTTAGAGATGTGGGCTCTACTCGCCCTCGGACACTTGTCCATTTTTCATCTCATTTTTTTTAGCATAGCCCATATCATTTCTCTTTTCTTTCAAAGTAGATTCCAGGATGTCAAGTTTCTCTTTTTTTTTTTTTTTTTTTGGACGAAGTCATAGCAAATCCATTTGTACCATATCATACTTGGCAACAACTTAGACTAGATAGAGCCTATGCAACCCACATGAATTAGGGTTTTTCAAGATGAGTTTTTAGACTTAGCCACTAAACCCAAACTTTAGAGAAATTTGAATTATAAACTAGGCACAGGCAAAGCATAAGACAGAGCAACTATTCATCATTTCAACAAGGGACTAAGACTAAACATTTTTATAGCTCATATGTATAAGCATTAAGGCACAAAGAAGAGCTACTTATTCTATTTTTGATTTTTTTTAGTTTTTTTTTTTTTTTTTCAATGCAAGATTGCTGAAATTTAAACATGCTAAAATGAAATAAAATTTGATGGAAATAAATATGCAATGCAATGATACGTGGGGGTCCTCCCCAAGCTATCTCCGGAGGCCTACCGATCGGGATCGAAGCCTTGGTACCTCGGAATGCTTCCTCGCGTGCATTGCGAGTAGCCATGTTGGACTCAATTGAGTCCATCTCTCGCTAACTCGGCGCTCCCGTTCTCGCCCTTCGTGCGGTGTTTTGCACATGGGTATTGAGCGTGTGCTCAATGTTCCTAGTGCGGACGCCGAGGTGCCGCAATTTGGACACCGATAGCCTCCACCCCTTGTGGTGGCCGCACGCGGCCGGACTGGTGGGGGCATATCGCCGGAGCCGCCGCCCAAGTCAAATCTGTTGGCCCTCCATGCCGCCAGATCTCCTTCGGGCCACTCGATGGTGCCGGTGAAACCGAGGCGGCGGCTCCCACCTAGGATCATACCGGGGTACCCCCTGGGGTCCCCATAGGATGAGGCCATCTTTGCCTCGAAACACCGGTGTAGGCCGTGGGTCGTGGGTCGTGGCGTGAAGTAGGGCCCATGGGAGGAGGATCCGACCCTCGCTCTCCCGACAACTGCGTGAAGAACCGATGGGGTGTCTTTCTGCGCAAGCTATCGCCAGCCTCGAGCTCAAATGTTAGTGCTCGGCTTTTTTATACAACTGTAAGTCCGGGTTAGGTAACCGAACTATAGTTGCATAGCCGTGGAAAAGATGACCAAGCTCGCCCGGATGGTAAAATCTTAACTAAGTGCCCCCGCACAAGCTGCGCAATGATCCAAAAATCCACGGGTGTGGGAAATGTACTCTATCTCGCTGATTATCCAAAGCTCCAATCGCGAGAAGCGAGGCGTGTGATAAGAGATGTGCGGTGTGAGAACAGCAACTTTCGTGATAATATGTAAAAGTTTCGCACATCTCTACCACTTCGAGCTACTTTCTCCTTGTGGACAATAGCATAGAGTAATTTTAATTCAACCTCATTCACCCATCTAACCCCATGTCTAGGAAACAAAGTCAACGAGATCGGCCCGATGGATATATCTAAGTGATGGGTCTTTGGATCTCGTGAGTGGTGAGGTTTGAAAGTACCGGCCTCATGAGCACCGGATATCTCCTCCCAAAAGTGATTTCGACAAAGCCGGGAGAGCAACATCTATGTTTAGTGCACATCTATATTTGAAACCCCGGTGACGAGCTAGGTCCGCCCACGTGACATGATAAAGTGTACCAAAAAGGTGGAAAGAAATTCTAGCTGGTCCTCTACTAGTGTGCACAAGAACCGTATTGTCGAGGCGAGAACCTTCCTCCTCGAGGGGGAATATCCCCGCCACCCGACCGCTCTCCAAAGGATCGGAAATTCATCGTCCATACCGTTTGTTCGAGGAGCTTGGGGTCGATTCGCGTGTCTTTGGAACACACGATCCTTGAGTAGGAGATATGCTTGCATCTCCCGATCTCCACGGATGTCGAGGTGCGGGGCGCACGGCTCGTCGATTGTCGGGGAGCTTGAGCTTCTTCCTCCTCGACGGGTGTAGCATCTTCTTGCATGGGGAGCCTTCAAGATCGTCGGTTGAGGGCGGAGCTTGTGCTTGTATGCCGTGAGTCGTGTCTTGATGACCGCCTCAACCCCGAAGATCTTCCCGACTTTCTTCATGGCTCTTGCAAAAACGATTGAGCGAGACCTCGGGTGTGCAAGGGTTAGATGAAAGTATGAACTTTCACACCCGTGATCTTGCTCGGCACAATGTTTTTGGTGGAGAAAATAGAGTGTAGAGCAAGTGGGAGAGAGTGTGAGAGTGAGAGAGAGTGAAAATGAGAGGTGGGTGCTCTCACACGGTGCTTTCGGGCTATTTATAGCCGAGCCAACGGCCGGGGACGCTCCACACAACGGTTAGGAGCCGTTGGCGAGGCGGGACCAGCGGGCGCCAAAGTGGGTGGCAAAGACCTAGGGGTGCGCGCACACACCGCCCGAGGCCGGCCGGGCGGCCGCGCGTTGTCGGGCGTGCTCAACGGTCACGAAAAGTTCATGGTCGTTGTTTGCTCGCTACCGGTTCGACCGTTTTCTCCCCTTTTGAATTTCTCCAAAAATTTTCAAATATAAATTTATTTTTAAATAGAAAAATTATTTTAAAAATATTTTTGTATATACTTTTATGTAGAAAATATTTTTCTTTATTTTTCATGAAAGAATTTATTTTATTTATGAAGACTTTTTTTTTTAGTTTTCGAAAATATTTACTTTTAGATTTTATGTAATAAATATTTTTTGTTAATTTTGATAATAAAATATTTTATAAAACACATTTTTTTTAAATATACCCCATTTTTTTTTCTTTTGAAATATACCCCATTTTTTTTTTTTTTTTTTTAGGTGCGGGTTATTTATAGTCACTGTCGACTCTCCCCTCGCTATCGGGCAAGCAAGCACCGCCCGGGGTCTCTGAGTCGATCCTTCAACACTCCACACCGGTTTCGATGATGTTGATATCCGGGTGTGTTGTTGTTTGTACCCGATGAATGGGCACTTTACCGCCTTTACTCTCGACGTGGAAGACTATGAAGCCTTTCCCCATGCGGATATCGGCCTTGGCCGTATAGAGAAACGGCCTCCCGGGAGGAGAGACGTATCCTCCGATGGGCCCATATCCGGGATCACAAAATCTGGGGATGTACTCCGTCCGTATTTTGACTAGCACGTCTTCGAGTATTCCCTCGGCCGCCTAGTTGATTGATCCGCCATTTGGAGGACGAAGTTGGCGGGAGTGAGTGTTCCTCCATGGATTTTGTTGAAGGTGGCCTTGGACATCACATTAATACCGCCCCCGTGTCACTGAATGCATTGACGAAGGTGTGGGGCCGATAGCGCGCGGTGATAAGCGGACGTCGGTGGTCGCCCCTTCTTGGCAATGAATGGCGAGCTCACGGGGATCTTCTTTAGCTCATTGGGTTGGACCGAGCCTCGGAGATATCATGTTAACCGATTCGTGCGGGACCTCAGGTTTTGGGGGATCCTACCCGAGTCGTTAAGCGGCACTTGGGCAAAGCAATGCGGGCCGGTTGTGTCTCTATCATTTTATTGAAGCTTAGCTGATTTTTTCACGGTGATGTCAACCCTTCGAGCTTATTATTCACTCCTTCAAGGATCTTGTCTTGATGGCTCATCTTTTTGGTGAGGTTTTCGTTAATTTTGGCTTGACCCGGTACCAGGTCCTTCAATGACGGTGACCGTAGTTATAATTTGAGTTGTACCCCTGGTTACCTTGGAATGGTGGCACCGGATCGGTTGTTCCGCCCCTGGCGAGAGGTTGGCGATACCCGTTCGTTGTTGATGAAGGCGGCTTCTTCCACGGGTCTCAGGCGGTTATCCCCCGAAGTGGGCAACTTCACCACATGTCTCACTGAGGTCATGTGAGCATCTCTGTGGCATAAACCGGGCGCCTGGCGGGTAGTAGCGTGCCTCGTGCTGCGCTCCTCCGGCTTCTTCTCGCCAGAAGATCCATTTTCGCGGCAAAGCATATCCGCCTCCTTCACGGTATGCATGCCTTTTTGTGTTTTGGCTAGGGCTCATCTTCTCCCCACTACGATTTGCCACCATTTTATCAATCGGGGCTGTTGCCCGATCGATGGTGAGCGATAGGAATGCGCCACCGGCGGCGTCGAGGTGCCCCTTTGATATGGCCGTGAGACCATTGTAGAAGTTCCGAGCACCGCCCGGTTTCGATCCCGTGGTGCGGGCATGCTAGAATGTATTCTGCGCAGCCTCTCCCACGCCTCAGGAATGGGTTCCATTCTTTGTCTGGCGGAAATTGGCGATCCTCCCCTCGGGGCATTGGTTTTGCCCATGGGGAAGAACTTAGCCAGAACGCCAGCGAGCACTTGGCCCACGCATCGCGGCGACTTCCTTGTCCTTGTAGAACCATTTGTTTCGCCTTCCCCACGAGGGAGAAAGGAAACAAAGCGGAGGGCGATAACGTCGGGTTCGGCGTCCTTGATGACGATTGTGTCGCACGGCTCAAGGAAGTGTTGGAGATGAGCGTTGGCGTCCTCGCTAGGGTTGTCCACGAGAATGGGTGGCTCGCACCATGGTGATCGGCCAGTCGCAGCGGCTCAAAGTTTTTATTCGCCACATTCACCACCGGCCCAAAGAGGCACGTTGGTGACGGAATGGGAGTAGAGAAATCACGCGGCGACTTACGGGCCATGGCTTGAGATGCGGTTGGTGCGGGGATATCGGTCTCGACCGTTCGGGGTTCCGCCCGGAAGAAGAAGCGGCACGAGACTTTGTTCTTCCTTAGGAGTACCTCGGATCGGAGATGAAGTTTTCCCGCCAGTTGGAAACCAGACATACACTATCCTGTTTTTCACCCACAACGGGAGAAAACATAAAAAGATTAGCTTTGTATGAGCAAATGGTAGCCACGCACATAGTTCATATTTATAGCCGGCTTTTTTTTCACAATGCCTTCCCGGCAATGGCGCCCGAAATGCTTGTTGACATTTCTTAGCGCAATCAAAGGAAAGCAGTATAAAACCCATCCCCAATACGGCGCGCCAGAAATGCGCGTACCGACATTCCCAAGTAAAACCACCATGTCGGTGATCCGAAAGGGATTGTCAGCGGGATAGATCTTGCCATCTTAGATATTTCATCAAAGCGCACGGATCTATCATTGTAGCATTTCACGGGAAGTATTCGGGGTATCGTTATTTATATTTTCCCAAAGGAAGGCATGTGATTAATAAGCTAGCATGGCATCTCGAATAGAGGAACATGTGTTTGCTTAGACCAAATTGTTCATAACGAGGGGGTAAGCAATAACGGTTTATAGATAGTGTGACACACACTTAAGAATCCACCGGCAAAAGGATAAAGAAAATAGATTCTTTGGTTTTCTTTGGACTCCAAGTGGTGTGTGTTGAGAGAGACGGAGAGGGGGACTACTTATACACTTGGAGGAGGGGCCTAAATGCTAATTTACACCAAAACCGACACAGTAAACCTTCCTAATCGAGCAAACCGACCATCCCACGGCGGGAATCCCCATTTGGCGGGTGCACGAACCGCCTCCCCGAGGCTGGGCGAAAACCACAGCGCACCCCCAGGCTCGGCCCGGCCCGGTCTTGGTGGGGTGTCGTCCCGACTTGAAAAGTTGTGGGCGGGCTTGGCTCGCCCAATTTTGATGTTTGGTCGATTTGCTTACGGGCTTTGTGTTTTGCAATAATGCGCTTTCCGGATGGCGTACTTTGGTCGATTTTCCACTTGCTTTTATTATAACTCTGCAAAATAAAATACTAGACACTACAAGTGGAATTTTATTAGTGATAAATGCATATGAGTATAAAAGGTATAGTTTTACTCCCTTTATGGTAGTAAGTTGACGGGAAAAATATGTCGTTGGTGACCGTCAGCATATAAATAATGTAAAGCATGCATTCCTTGTTTCAAAATAACAATGGTGTATTTAGATAAGTATCTATCTATGCTATCAAATCAATATCATTAGATTTCGTCGCAACATCTATAGCAATGGTATTCCTAATTAAACTTCGAGCATCGTTCTTGAAAAATGGTCAAAAGCGGCTCGTTGGGGATCGAAGGGGATCGGGATTGGGTGCATTGGGAAAGCAGCGATGGGCGAGGAAGCGGCCATTAGAAGCGTAGCGCTTAAAAGCGTAGCCCGGTCGCCCTTGGTTGCCGCCTAAAGCGTGGGGATTAGAGATAAACGCGTGCGGCGCAACCGCCGGTCGACGCCGTGGGGAGGCGTGCGGGCCGATCGCGGCGTCCATTGGATGAGCTAGTCGATGTTGATTGTTTTTCATGGCGCCGTTTTGGGGAATGACAATCGACCGCATGCATTATATGGCTTGTTACTATATAATTGTACACAAAACGCTCGATTTGGTACCATCTCCATCGCTAATTAACCTCTCTCTTTCTATAAAACCCGGGCAACTAGCTTCATCGTTAACGCACGAGATGGCGGCGTCTACACCATGGAGGAGCTTCGGTTCACCGTCCGGCGCCTCCATGGCGCCCTCCGCAAAGCTCACCAACCTGGCGGCGGTCGCCGCCAAGCGGTGGCTTGTCGTTGGTGGAGAAGGCCAACTTTACGCCTTCAAGGTCGATGCCATCGCCGACATCCTCGCTACGGGGATACCGGGTGAGGCTTTCAAATAACGCTGGGCTCAAAGGCGTACCGGGCGGCGGAACGCGCGGCCGTACGGCGAGGGGCGAGGCCTAGGAAGCGTGACGCCGCTTTCTTTATATTTTTTCATTTTGTAAATATATTATCTAGTAATATATAATGAACCGTCGTTTTTTAATTCGTCTCCGTGTGCAATCTTACATTTCTATCGTTTGTTTTTCTTGTTCCTTCTTCATTTCAAAACCCACGAGCTATCGGTTCCTTGTCATCGTATTTTGCTTCCCGTCCCAAATCGCTATCGGTTCTAATTCAACCCGGTTGTGTCAATCTTCAAATCGCTTTCGGTTCTAATTCAAACCCGCGAGTGATCTGTGGTCCATCAAGACCCTTCTTTGGGAACGATTCAACCCGGTGGTGATCTAAGTCTTCATTGCGGAATTGGTCGAATCCGTGGAGTTTTACGAGGTTCAGCGCGAGCGGTTCATCATTTGGCCGGGCGAGGTTCCCACACTTGCCGGTGGATTAAATTCCAGCAGTGATGCCGGCGGTAGTGATGGCGAATCTGTAGTAGTGCCTAATATTCAAGTCGCGAAACCTTTTTTTCTGTCTCACTTTTTGCTTACCAACACTACGCCCATCATGTTCATATGTGACCTGAACTTAATCCGTGCTAATAGGAATTCGAACAACTTGTGTCTAGTGATGACATGGAGTCCGATTTCTAGACATGACAAGCGGCGGCACAAAATCTGATTCCAATACATATTGGAAAAAAGCGATAGGCTACAGTTATATAAATTTCTGTTACTAGCAAATTTACCCGTGCGTTGCAAAGGGAGAGAAGAATGTCAATAAAACTACGATGGAAGTATTACATATATGTATTAATAAGAAATAATACATATTTTTCTGTTTTACCACTTTTATTAAATTTCAAATCTATGATTTATTTGATGACCGACATATAAGTTAATGTTGGTAATAATAAGATAATGTTCTATGAAACTCGTCTAAATCTTAAAAAACATATTCACCGCATGCACCTTCTCCCCAGCCTACATGCCAAGCCGGACCAAGCGCCGCCGCCGGACTGCGCACGCATTGCCTCAACAAACGCGTTGTGGGTGGCTCCGTGCCCGCGCGTCCGTCTCCAGCGCGATATCCTCCTGTGCCTGCCAAAATTTACTGATAACCCCGCTCAAATCCGGCGCAATCGGTGACCACGAACCTAGACACCTAGTCGGTGCAGTGTCGCTGCTAGCCGAGTGGGACTGTTTCGCGCGGATCAACATCCCAGACACTCCGGTAGTTGGGTCCACACTTCAACGCCTGTGCGTTTACAGCAGGTGCCGTGGAGAGCCGCTCCCCTGCATGCGCCTCTACGTCTGGGCGCGGGGCTGGGCGCAGTTTGACCAGGACTTCACGTGATTTCGTATCTAGAATCTTGTGTTCCTTTTGGATTGTGTACTATGCCTATATGGGAATCATTGTTGAAATATTAGGCAATTTCAGATTAATTCCACAATATAATTCATGATTAACTGATCAAACTCAGGTCACAGATCAAAGCAAAGGGTGTAAGCACAACTAGCACACGGATAGATTTGATCTCGAGAATATACGATTGACGTTGAGGACAACATAATGGAGAGGTTCTCGAGAGCTTAATTTGAGGTCCTCCAGTCGCCGTCGCCGCCGTCGATCGGTAATTTCTTGAAGAAGTCGAAGAAGATGAAGATGACGCCGGGGACGGTCCTCCACGTGTCCCTCCCCTCCTGGTTGACGAGCCGTGATGAAGATTGGGAAGTCGAGCCAAGAGCGCTTCCAAAACCTTATTCGCCTTCTCCATTTGCGGGATCGCAAAGGCGGCGGTTCGGGAGACACGCTTTCGCCCGTCGCTAGTGCACGCAAGCAATCGGGCTGGAGTAGCTATGGCGGCGCAACAACAAGAAGAGGCGAAAACTCTATCTCAATTCTCTAGAGTTGAGAGGTTGTCCATTCAAGGGACTCCTCTCTAAACCAAGATGAGATATCAGATCTAATTTTAGCGTGGCCGGTGAGGGTCGCTTATATATCCCGAACATCGTGTGTCGCGATCACGATCGGTTTAGGACTCTCTACTCGTGAGTCGGTTCAGGACTCTACAACTTGAGGGCCAAGATTACCAAAATAGAATGGGCCTTTGAGATCTCTCTAGGAATTTCCGAATTTGTTATTGGGCCAAGCCCATCTAAATTCCAACAATCCCCCACCGGATCTCAAATACCCGTTTAGAGTTTTGCCAATTCTCGTTGTTTAATATACCGGTATTTCGGCAGACCGAAGTTGAACTTACGCCTAGGTCCTTAAGCTACACTTATTCACAACTTGAACAATGGACTACGCCTTGAATTGCAAGTTTTGTGCGAACAAGCTTTACTTAAAGCCACACTAGTACTGGCTGCCAAGTAGCCTTACCCGTGGGTACGTCATACTCCCGGTCTCTTCATGAGCTTACTAGAGATCACCCAAGTCTCATAGGCTGCGGCGTTTAACGATCAAACTCATATAGGTATGTTCTTTTCAAGAATGCTCGTAGGATCGCATCTTCGCTTGTTAAAGCCAATAGAACATATTAAGGCATTAGCCAACCTGCCATACAAGGTGCCTCAACGCATTTGAGAGTTATTGCATCTTCACTTAGAGAGGGTTATAAATATACTCTCCTCGGTTTACCAATAGCTTGTTCTTCCCGGATCCTTAGTCACGGGATCTCCGATCAAAAAAGGTTGGGTTACTACTATCAGTAAACTCATATGGGTCTCATACCCATCTCTCTCGATGCAATTTCTATCACATTACGTGATAGCCCTTTAGTAAAGGGATCGCCGGGTTTTTGTGCATGCGTATATAAGATACGATTATTACTCCGGAGTTTCTCAACTTCGGACGGTCTTCAAGCGTCTTTTAACGTGTCTTGTTGACTTTTGAATTATCCTTAGCACTATTCACTTTAGTGATCAGCATGTTTGATTATCCGCGGTTCATAGGATAGCGGTACGGTTTTTCAACCACCGGCAAGTCGGACAAGAGCTCACGCGACCCACTCGCCTCTGCGGATCTGCCGTTTCTAAAGCGACAAGTTCGCTTCCATGGTTGACTTAGTCAAAATAGTGCGTTTACAAGACCTCCATGACACCTGCGCCACCTCCAAGAGTAAGGACATACCCGGTTGTGGCATAGATTTGAGCAATATCGGATATCCGGTTAAGCATCACTATATCCCTCTAGCACAACGGGTGCCCGGAATAGTGTTTGTCATAACTCATTGTACCTTTTAAGATAGCACAAGACCCTCTCTAGTACATGCCAATGATCATCACCCGGGTTGGACATGTACCTACTCAACTTGCTCACAGCAAAAGAGATATCTGGTCTAGTTGCGTTTGCTAGATACATGAGTGAACCAACAATCTGAGAGTACTTCAACTGATCTTTTGTACTCTTCTTATTTTTCCGCAATGTCACACTAGGATCATAAGGTGTTGGAGAAGGCTTTCTATCCATAAAGCCAAAACGGCTCAAAAGCTTTCTCAACATAGTGAGATTGCAACAATATAATCCCACTCTCTTCCTTAATTAGCTTGATGTTTAGAATTACATCAGCCTCTCCTAGATCTTTCATGTCAAAACTCTTAGACAAGAAAGACTTGACTTCATTGATCACATCAATGTTGGAACCAAAGATTAGAATATCATCAACATATAAGCATAATATACTTGATTCGCCCCACCATGTCGATAATACACACACCTATCAACTTCATTGACAACATAAGGCACTAGTTAACGTAGTGTCAAACTTCTCATGCCATTGTTTAGGTGCTTGTTTCAAGCCATACAAAGATTTCAATAGCACGCACACCTTTGCTCTTCACCTTTTACTACAAATCCATCAGGTGATCCATGTAAATCTCCTCATCCAACTCTCCATATTAAAAGCTGTCTTTACATCCATTTGATGAATGATCGAGACCATATGAGGCACCAAGGATAGTAGTATTCGAATAGTGGTCATTCTAGCAACTTGGTGAGTAAGTATCAAAGAAATCCTCGCCCTCCTTTTGAGTATAACCCTTTGCCACAAGCCGAGCCTTGTACTTGTCAATAGTACCATCAGGTCTAAGCTTCTTCTTGAACACCCACTTACATCCAATTGGTTTATAACCGAATGGTAGATAAGATAGCTCCCAAGTTCCATTAGAAAGAATCGAGTTCATCTCACTATGAACGGCTTCTTTCCAATCATCTACATCCGGGGATGCATATGCCTCACGAGATAGAGGTGGGAGTATCATCAACAAGGTACACAATGAAATCATCACCAAAAGATTTTGCAATCCTTTGTCTCTTGTTCCTCACGGGAACTTCATTGTCATCCTTCTCAAGTGGTTGTTCAAATGACTCAACAGTGGTACTCGATAGGTACGGTATCATCGGGGAGCATATCCAAGAAAGATACAATCTACCGTCTTTGGTCCAAGCTTACGCTTCTTTTTAATTGGAATATTGACTTTTCGCCAAGCATCCCCACGTGCGCAAGTATGAAAGTGATGGTTTCCTACCAACCCACATCTCATATGGCATTGTCTCTTTATTTACGTTTTTGGAACTCTATTTAGGACATGACTTCGCGATCAATATAGCTTCCCCCCACCATGCCTTAGATAAACCGGTGATTGTCTAACATGGTGTTAACCAAGTCAGTCAGCGTGCGATTTTTCCTCTCGGCAATTCCGTTGGATTCGGGCGAATAGGGAGGCGTCCTCTCGTGAATAATACCATGTTACGCACAAAACTCATCAAATATTATAGGAAAATATTCACCACCACGATCTGACCTTAGGCGTTTAATCTTTCTCTCTAGTTGATTTTCAACTTCAGCCTTAAAGATTTTAAAGTAGTCTAATGCCTCATCTTTAGTTTTTAGCAAGTAAACATAGCAATATCTAGAAGCATCATCAATTAACGTCATGAAATATCTCTTTCCACCTTTAGTCAACACACCATTCATCTCGCATAGATCAGAATGTATGAGTTCTAGAGGTGCCAAGTGTCTCTCCTCCGCTACCTTGTGAGGCTTTCGAGGTTGCTTAGATTGCACACAACTATGGCACTTAGAACCTTTGGCAATGGTGAAATCTGGAATTAACCGCCAAGCTAGATAAATGTGACATCAAACCAAAGTTCACATGACATAAATGAGAATGCCAAACACTTGAACTATCATTTATTGTGCCACAAATATGATTCACTGACTTATTATGTTCTTCTAAAGATAGTGTTGTCTCCCTGGAATCTTCTCTCTTTTCTCTAGAGATATTTCCCGAGGCGATCCAACGGTAACTTGAGAACATCTTAGCCTCTATCGAGCATGGCCTTAACTTCGCCACCTCTTTTATATGTGCACTAGAAAACTTTTCTAGTCTCAGCACGTCGCTGAAAACAGCCATAGTTAAATCAAGAAAAAGCCTATAATAAGGTTTTTGGATTGTTGAAATATTAGCCAATTTTTTGATTAATTCCACAATATAATTCATGATTAACTGATCAAACTCAGGTCACGAGATCAAAGCAAAGGGTGTAAGCACAACTAGCACACACGGATAGATTTGATCTCGAGAATACCGATTGGCGTTGAGGACAACGTAATGGAGAGGTTCGAGAAGAGGAAGCCGTGGGTCCTCCAGTCCGCCGCTTCGTCGTCGGCGGGCGGCGAAGAAGTCGAAGAAGTTGTCGATGAAGATGATTTGGGGACGGTCCTCCACGTGTCCCTCCCGGTTGACGAGCCGTGATGAAGATTGGGGAAGCCGTCGCCAAGAGCGCTTCCCAAAAACCTTATTCGCCTTCTCCCGCTGCGGGATCGCAAAGGCGGCGGTTCAGGAGACTGCGCCTGCGCCCGGTCGCTAGTGCACGCAAGCAATCGGGCTGGAGTAGCTGGCGGCGCAACAACAAGAAGAGGCGTAAAACTCTATCTCAATTCTCTAGAGTTGAAAGGTTGTCCATTCAAGGGACTCCTCTAAAACCAAGATGAGATATCAGATCTAATTTTTGGCGTGGCCGGTAGGTCGCTATATATCCCGAACATCGTGTCGCGATCCACGATCGGTTTAGGACTCTCTACTCGAGTCGATTCGGGACTCTACAACTTGAGGGCCAAGATTACCAAAAATAGAATGGACCTTTGAGATCTCTAGGAATTTCTGAATTTGTTATTGGGCCAAGCTCATCTAAATTCCAACAATCATCACGGTCTCACGGAGCATCACGATTATTTGCATTGCATGGCAGACCTTGACCACGTCTGCGATTGGCCGGCAACGATTATTTGCATTGCATGGCAGACTTGACCACGTCTGCGATTGGCCGGCAACGGGCCAAGGCCGTACGTACTACATTGCATTGCATGGCAGACTTGACCACGTCTGCGATTGGCCGGCAACGGGCCAAGGCCGTACGTGCTACATGCGAACACGCCACCACGAGGCGGAGGCGGTCAAAAAAGGCGAAAGAAAGGACAGGCAGACAGATTAGAGCAGACAGATTAGGGGCAGATTGACAGAAGTTTTCGTGTTTTATTATTAGATATAGATATGACAGGGGACATAGTCCGGGTTCTGTAGTTGAGATCTGAAAGCTCTGTAGGATCAGATAAACTAATATGACATCACTAACTAATAAAGAGTAGTAGTCGGCAAGAATGCATATATATTAAAAAAAAAAACTAGCTAACACAAGTTGTAGTCGGCAAGAATGCATATAAAAACCAGACTCCAACGCTAATTGGTTCTTCAACACAAAGTTCTTGGCACTTCCAGAGTATTCTTAGTTCTTGAAGAACTCAAACAGATGGCTGCCCAACAAACTGTGCGTATGAATCCAGGAGAAGGAGAAACAAGCTACGCTCGTAACTCCACAGTTCAGGTGCGTCTTGGTCGACAGAACTTGTTTGTTAACACGAAATTTATCTTAAGGTTAGAGGTTAATACCAAATCTTAAGGTTAGAGGTCTGTTAGTACGGCATCACTAAGGTAAGACTATTCTACAACTTGATCGATTTATTGTGGTTAGAGGTTTGTCAGATGATCTAGGTTAGAGCTGGGACTTGGGCGTGCCTCGTGCCGCTTCGATCGTGCCCCTTAGGCACCGGAAGCATATCGGGCCGTGTCGATATGGCACGTCAAATTTTTTCTTCGCCCAAGCGCCCGTGGCACGCCGAAGTCGTGCCGGCCCCAAGCACGGCTCTCAAAATATCTCCACTACTTCTCTTTTTTTGTGGTGTGGTATAAAAAAATTATGTATGTTGTGTATACTATTTCAATGAAGTTTTAATGATTTTCATAATCTATTTAAGTACTAGAGGAGAGGTAATAACAGTAAATGCTATAAAATTACATTGTAGAGTAATAAAAGTGTGTATGCGTGTCATATTCATGTCGTGCCGGCCCAAGCACAGCCCAAAGTGCGGGCGTGCCATGTAGCCCGTCGTGCCGAGATCCTAGGCGCGGCATGGCCCTCGTGTTTCAGAATCGTGCTAGCACGGCCCAAAATATTTCGTGCCGTGCCGCGCTTCGGGTCGTGCTAAAAGTCCGCGCCATGGCCCGCCCTCAAATGGCACGGCCCAAGTCCCAGCTCTAATCTAGGTTCTCCCTTTTCAAAATCAGTAGTGTTCATGTTTCTGCCAATTTTATATGATGGTCTTCAATGTACAGTTGGTATCTTTAATGATTTTGTTTCTTCACCGAGATGCTTGGGTTGGAATTTTTAGAAAAGGGAATATATTAATATCCCAGCTTTTGTATCAATTAATGCATATAGTTGTTCCTTATTACACATCGAAACACGATGGTTCATGCAAACTCAAAAACGAAGTTTTAACCCATAAGGAATACTGATAAGCTTCACAAAGCATCATTGAAAACACAAACACCTCCATCATTGTTGTCTCAATTTTCCTATAGCCCATCTTCATCCTTCGCGATCCTCCACCTTTTTGAAGTAGAGACGAACACTACGGGAAAAAAGAATTTTTTTTTTTGCCGAGCACTTCCCGGTATGGCTCTCGGCAAAGTTTTTTCAAAAAAAATAAAAGGAATTTTCTTTGCCGAGGCGTATAATGTGGCTCTAGGCAAAGGGATGTCAGTTGTAACTGCCGTTAACGGCTACTTTTCTTTGCGGAGAGCCACAACCGCCGCTAGGCAAAAGCCTTTCGACCATAAACGTGCGGCTCTCGGCGAAGGCTCTATGCCTACGAAAAATTTTGGTCGCCGAGCGGAATCGTGCCTGGCGCTCGGCAAAGGTCCTAGTGGAAACCTGATCTAGTAAGTCCCCTTAAAGATAACCTACAAATAAGATAGTGCTAGGACCTTGTCAAAAACTATATCATTCTAGGTCAACCATAACATTGCAGTTGCACCCACTATAACTTTGGATTGCAGTTTCTGAATTAAACCCGTGTAACCAATCTGTAAACATATAATGTACGCTAGTTAGAGGACTTAAATTAAAGGAGACATGAATAGTTTGCCACATAAATTTAGCAAAATGACAATCAAAGAGAATATTTCAGTAGACTCTTCAGATGAACAAAAACAACACTTCTTGTCCCCCTGCCAGTGTCTTCTTGCTAAATTGTCCTTTGTTAAGATTACTCACTTGTACAAACACCATCTGAATGTTTTGATTTTAAGTGGTAGTTTGAGTTTCCATATTGAAGTGTTATACACAAGGATATTTGGTATTACTAATGAGTACAATCTCATATGGATCAAATTCCATGATTGACAACCAACAATTTAATTTTGACCTGTTTGTAAACTGATTTAGACAAAACAAGAAATTAACATGCTGGTTTTGATAACCAAAAGATGGAACTGAAAAATTTTGACCAAGGTAACAACTCATGCGCATACATACAGAGTGCAATGCAGATGAGAATGAAGCCACAGATCGAAGAGGCCATCAAGAAACTGTGTGGCAACTCCACACCCCTTCCCAGAAGCATGGTGATGGCGGACCTTGGCTGCTCTTCTGGCCCCAGCGCACTCACCTTGGTCTCTACTGCTATCGATGCCATTCAGCACCAGTGTCTTGAACTCCAACAGCCACCGCCTGAGCTGAGCCTGCTCCTCAACGACCTTCCCAGCAATGATTTCAACAGTACAATAAAGCAATTGGTTGCATTCCAAGAAAGGAAAAACATTGACAAGGGTGAGCATGGTATCTCTCCGTTTGTCATCACTAGTATTGTGCCTGGGTCCTTCTATGGAAGGCTGTTCACTACTGGATCTGTGCATCTTGTCCTCTCCTCAAATAGCTTGCACTGGCTTTCAAAGGTACGGTGCCAAAACTTTGTTCCTACGTACATACTTTACACATGTTCTTTGTTCCGTTACGGTAGTATCAGCTACTTTTATTTAAGCTTAATGTTTATGATGCGGTATTGGTAGGTACCTGAAGACCTACCGAAGAAATGCATTCAATGTACCATAGAGACGAGCAACTATGGCGGAGAACACGGCCCATTGTGCTTGATGCATATTCCCAGCAATTTAGAAAGGATCTCCTTTTGTTCTTGGAGTGCAGGGCCTGGAGGACGGTTGATGGTTTCCTTGAGTGGAACACAATCTCCGGCTTTGGCCAGCTGTGGATCCGGTCAACATACATGGGAGGTCATAACCCTTGTTTTAGACGACATGGCATCAAGGGTATGGATTTGCTGGTTTATATATCCTAAAGAATTTTGGACCTCAGTACATGAAATTTAGTGTTTCATTATTCATGAGTTTCTTGCTGCAGGGTTTGCTTGATGAGCAAAAATTGAAGGCTTTCTACATACCATTATATGCACCGTCTGAGAAAGAAATAAAGGAGATAATAGAAGAGCAGGGATCCTTCTCCATTAATGAACTTGAGGTTCATGACCTTATAGTAAACATAGCGGAGGTCAGCCCCAAGATGATAGCATATGCTTTTGTGGCTGCCTTTGGGCCAATAATACAGGACCATTTTGGGTCGTCCAGAGAGCTTATGGATGAATTTCTCAGCACAGCAGAGAAGCTCATGAGTCAAGTTCTTTCAAAAAACGAACGTTCCCTGGTTTTCCTTGCTCTTTCTCTTGAAAGGCGGAGTGATCATTAATTCAAAGGTTTCCCATTTGTGTTGATTTCTAGATTTACTCATCTAGCTTAAAATATTTTGGGAGTTACACATTTATCTCTGTTGTTGTCACAAGTGAATAATAAAACGACAAAACTGGTTGTCAGTCAAAAGTTGTGCGCTGTCATGGCAGGCTATGGTTAAGAGCAAGTATTATAATACAAACGGCCGGCGTACATGGGATTCTTATCGCCTACCTCTCACCCCACATGCACAGCGGTGGTTAAGTCCTCGTATTCAATAATGGACCCGGTTGTTACGTCTCCACGTAGTTTATTGGTTTCTTTGTCAAAGTTCTACTGCTTCTCTCTCATCTCATCTCTTCTCCATCGCCAAGATTTAAGCAGAACTACAGCCTCGCTATAATACTTGCTCTAAGTGGTATTTATGGTGATCATCTTTCATCAGTGTCATTCTACAAGAAATGCTCTTAATAATAATAATATAATGCTTTGGCGGCTTGTGTGCTCGCGTGCATGTTGTTGTGTGGGTGTGGCACTTGACTGCTCGATCGTGACGCCACCGCACCGCACATGCCTGTTGCTGTCCTGAAACAACAACCCGATCCGGATTGAGTTGACGGGCAGGACCGCAGATCGAGATCGAATGCGACCACCCTGACCTTGATCCTCATCCTGTCCTCTGCCGATAGTGATGCGTTTGCGTTGCTGGGACATGACCACGTCGCTGTCCTCCATCACCATTGGTGGCTGTCGCGAGCCAATGTTTTTTTTTATTGACAATGGAGCCAATGTTATTGAAAACATCTACTGTACTATACACCAAATGATTCCTCCCCGGGGAGGCCGTTCACGTCGGCTGAAATCTTGTGATTGGTCCGGACCTTTTTCTAGAAAAACCTTTTCATTTTTACGGAAACGTAAAACGATCCATGAAGTCCCGCTGTAAACAGTAACATAGTTTTTTTTTTTTACTTTTAACCCCTTCTATTATGAAATTTCGTCGGTCGAAGAAGACAAAATTTCAAGTTTGGTGTTCTTTTACGTTTACCCGCCCACCTCCACTTTTGCAAAAAGACCCCGTCTCCCCCACCAAATATATACTGGGACCGCAATGTCATGTTAAGCTCACATCTTAGTACGAGCATGGAACACGCGGCGTGGCGCGCAGCACGAGCTTGGACTTCCTCTTCACGGTGATCCCGAACGCCTCGCTCATGTCCAACACCTTCCCGTCCGGCAGCGTCCAGTCAAAGTGGTAGAGAAGGCCGGCGAGCGCAAGCTCCATGTTGACGAGCCCCAGCGCCATGCCTGGGCACATCCGCCGCCGGCGCCGAACGGGATGAATTCGAAGTCACCGCCTCTGAAGTCGACGCCGCCGTCTGCGCCCCTCGAACCGCTCCGGCCGGAACGCCTCCGGGTCGTCCCAGTACTCGGCGTCCCTGGCGATCGCCCACGCGTTCACCAGCACCTTGGTTCCCCGGGGCACATCGTGGCCCATCACCCGGCACGTCTCCCGGCACTCCCGCGGCAGCAGGAATGCCACGGGCAAGTGCAGTCGCAGCGTCTCCTTCACCACCAGCGGCAGGTACCTCAGCCGCGCCGTGTCGGCCTCGGTGAGCCCTCTGCTGCCCGTTGAAGGCCTCACTCACCTCGCTCTGAGCCCTGCGCATCGCCGGTGGGTTCCTCGTCAGCTCCGACAGCGCCCATTCCAGCGTCGTTGACGAGGTCTCGCTCCCCGCTGCGAAAATCTCCATGACCACGGTGGAGATGATGTCGGTGGTCAGCCAGCGCCGCTCGTCGTCGTCGCCGTCCCGCTGCAGCCTCAGCAGCACGGCCAGCAAGTTGTCCTCCCTCTTTGTCGTCCTGTCCGCCGTCAGCGTTCTGCTGCTGCTGCTCGCGGATGATGTCGCCAATGATGTCACGCGCCGTCCGGTTGCACTGCTCCATCTCCCGCAGCCCGCGGCTGAGGCGGCGCACCAGCCACGACGACGGGTACAGGTCGGCGAAGTTGAAGCCGGAGCTGAGCAACACGGCCCTGTGAAGCTCGCGCAAGAACTCGTCCCGCCGCGCGCACCGCCCGCCCACGGCTGACCGCACCACGGTGTCGTTCATGGCGCGGCACACCCGCTCGCCGATGTCCACCACCGCGCTGCCGGCGGCGCAGGAGTCGGCCACGGACCGGAACAGCCTCCCAGCCTCCTCCTCCCGGATGTGTCGGAACGACTGCACGCGGCGCGCCGAGAAGAGCTCCAGCACGCAGATCCGCCGGAGCTGGCGCCACAGCTCGCCGTACGGAGAGAATAGGATGTCGCGCCCCCGATGCTGACCACGTCCAGCGTCGGCGTCAGGTGCCGGCTGGCGAACGCCGCGTCGTGGGTCTTGAGCACCTCCCTGGCCGCCTCGGCCGAGGACACCACCAGTGTCCGCACGGCGCCCAGCCGGAGCAGCATCACCGGGCCGTGCCGGCGGGACAGGTCACGCATCGCGCGGTGCGGGAGGTCGCCGTGGCGAGACGCGAGGACGAGGAGGTGATGCAGGCTGCCGATCACCGGCAGCTGCCATGGCCCCGGAGGCAGGCGCAGCGGCGGCTTCCCGGAGGCCGCCGTGAAGTACTTGTTGTCGACGACGACGAGCTTGATGAGGAGCACGAGGAGCAGGCCAAGCAGCACAGGCAGCAGCAGCAGCGTCCCCTCCATTCTTGGCCGGCGAATGTGCTGGCGTATTGGTGTGAACCGGTGAATGAGTGGTTGGTTGGTGGATGTTGCATTCAAATACTATAGCGAAGTGTTTTTGTTTCTGCTTCAATTCGGTTGGATGGATCCATCCGGATCCCGACACGCGGATCCACGGATTCCGTCCAATCTTTTTCTTCCGTAGATGGTAGATGTAAAGTTCCTAGTCTCAAAACATGACTTGTTTTGTTTCACACTTTTCCTATATTTTAGGTGCCTCAAATTTAAGAATATTTTAGGCAACACTTTTTTTGTACTACTACATTGTTAACTTTATGATTTGTTATGAGAAAGACTATTTGACTGGCGGTTGTTTCATTTGATTTTTACAATCTTTCTTTTTTCTGGCCGAACGATGTTCATCGTGCGTCTGATATGTGTTGGACTGGTTTTGTCTATCTGACGATGGGTCCTGTGTGTGTCGACTTTGTCTTTTTTCAGTTTTTGGTTCTCGCGCCGTCCGCACCGGCTACCTGCTTTTCCATTTCATTTTCGCCCGCTTCCTCCCCCCTTCCATTTTTTCTGCCGACGGGCCGTTCGCTATGGTGGCGATTCCGCTAGGGTTCGCCGAGGTACGCTCCTCCCGTAGTAATTTCCATCAATCTAGCCATTTCCCATGGTTTTTGTTATGGAGAAGCATTTGACCGTGGTAGGTTTGCGTGATTTTTTCCTGTTTTCGCTGCTAAATTTTTTACGCGCTCCGTGAGCTGTTGCGCCGTATTTTTGTGCTCCCTGGATGGTTTGGTTGATTGCGCGATCCGGAATCCTCGACTCATGTTGATTTCTTCGTGCTCCTTTTTGGGTTGCGGGCATGCATGCCTTCGTTTGATTGGGGTTCTCTGAACGGTTGGCCGGGATTTGGTTGATTTTGCTTTTGTGGTCTCTTCTATTTTTGGTTCATGGTGCATCTGGATTCATCGATTCATGGCTGCCTTTTGTTATGCGCGCATGCCCCTCGGGCGACTATTTTTGGGTTGCGGGCATGGTTGTGTTCGTCGATTTGGGGGTTCCCCGAACGGTTGGTGGGGATTTGGTTGATTCAGCTCTTGTGGACTCTTCCATTTTTGGTTCATGGCGCATCTAGTTTCATTGATTGATGTCTCGATTTTGTCATGCTCATCCGCCTTGCCGGTGTTCATATGGTTTGTACGTGATTTGGGGTGGGGTTGCGGATCTACTGGTGCTTCAGCTTTTTTGTACGCATCGTGCCTAATATGTTAGGCCATTGTTTTGGTTTGGTAGCTAGAAGGTGTATTCATCAGTTACCTGGTGTCGTGGTTGGAGTTAATTAGTAGTGGCCCAACACAAGGTGGATAGGGAATTGCAATACCCTGTTGCTTTTTTGCTTTTTTTTCTGAATTCTCAGTGTCATGTGTTGTTTGTCTGAATGTCCTAAGGGGATTCAATTTGTTAGTTAACTTAAGGGGATTCAATTTGTTAGTTAACTTAAGGGAATTGCAATCTGAACATAATAATTAGGCTATGGTTATTTTGAGTTTGCATACTTTTGAGTTTGAATTTATGATAATAGCCTATTATTAGTTATTATTGTATTAGTCATCTTTTTTAAAAGAAAATATGTATTGGTCCCCTTAGTCTAGGTCTGTAATGCTTCTAGTTCCGATAGATGGGTTATTTATATACTAGGACTAGGATGATTCGTTTTTTGGGGCAGTATGTGAGTGGTTTTCATAAGAATTATACTGTTCTTATTTTTAGGCTGATTGTCTAATTTTTTTTTTTTTTTAATACATTTTGTTTCTATACATAGTATGGGTCGTAAAAAAGAGCAGCTCGTGGTCATGATTCGTCAAGTTCGTGAATCGGATGAAGATGGTTTTCGAGCAATGGAGTCCAATCGGTTACCCTATGATGTATATGATTTTATTTCATTCTAAATATGCTTCCCTTTGAAAGCTCCTATTTGTGTCTTCTTATTTGATCTTTTATTACATTTTTTTTGCAGGGAAATTCATCTAGTGATAACTCTAGTGGTGATCTACAATTATATGAGAAATGTCTGAATGATGTATGTATCCTCCTTTTTATGCTCTTGTATTACATTTTGTACTCCTTTCATTTTTCCCCTTTCGTTTCACAGGATCAAACATATGAAGACAAGGTTGGAGATGGCTATGAAGCATAAGGTTTTTGCCCTTTTGAATTCCCTTTTTTGGGTTTTATTTGATTCTGTTGTGCAAGACCTTTTTAATGTTATTCTCTTGCATTGCTTTGCTTATTTCAGCACAAAAAAGAAGAAAATTGAGAAGAAGAATAAAGATGGATCTCGATAGTTTCTCGCTCGAGGTTGATGGATGTGATATCCGCTTTGACACCGAGAGAAGAAGGCTGTTATTGAGAAATATGGATTTGGTTCTCTCTTTGGACTCAAGAAGTTTGTTGTCCCCGGAAATTTTCTTTGAATGGGTTGCTTTCGTTTAGTAGATGTGAAATCTGGTGACATTATCCGTGATGGAAAGGTTATCTCTCTTGATGAGGATTCTGTGGAATTGGTTCTCAACATCCCAGCCGGTAAAATACCCTTCCCATCCGATTCAAGTGTTGGCAGAGGGCTTGTGCTATCGAAGTTTGGATTGGACTCTATTCACGCCATTTCATTTTTCCCGATAATAAGATCGACAAGAATTAAGATTTACCATCCGAAGATATGCTCATTTGCTTTTTGGTAGTAGATTTGAGCAGTTTCCTATGTCCAAATAGCACTTCTGCTCCAAGCTCAAACTATTTTGGTGTCTTTCAAGATATTGCTAACATCAAGGACTTCAATTGGTGTGGTTTTGTGTTGGCTTGGTTGCTTGATCATATTAGAGCTTTCAATACAGTCAAATCTCATAAGATGAAACATTGTCAAGGTCTTGGTGGTTGCTTGTACTACCTTATGGTTAGTTTTTCTACACGCATCTCTCGTGCTTTTCTATGTTTTTTTCCTTTTTAATCGCCCCCTTGCCTGTTTTTGTAATTATAATAGTATATGGCATCAATTTCTATATTACCGCTCTCCTTTTTTTGATTGAATTATATGTTTTTCCTCGACAGGTTGTCTATTTAGATCACATTGACTTTTGGCGGCCAAGTTTTGGTCTCGTTCCTCGAATTTCGGTGTGGCAAGGTGATATGATCCAGTGTTATGTTGATCTTGATTGTAAGTCCCCCGGTGTATATGGATACAGACCATTGCTTGATTATGAGAAAACTTGTTACTACAAGGTTAGTTTGTCTTACTAATCCCCGCACTCTCTCATTTTGTATAATCTTTATATATATATTTTTATATGTTTTGTTGTATTTAATCTGGATTTTTCTTTATTCATGTATGGTTTTTTTTTTTTTATTGGCGATGCGTGCGCGTTAGAGCAGTTTCTTCCGTTGATGAGCTTGATGTTCAATTCTTTGATAACTTGGAAAGGGTTCTTGGGTCGTAAGCTTTCAATGAGTTTGAAGATTGATATTGCTAAGTTGATTGATGATCACCGCTTTAAATGTGGCATGTCTCTGAATATGGATGTTACCTCGGCTAATGTTTCAAGGGAGTTTCAAGCTATGATTGGTAAGATGATGCGTCACATCCGTCAAAGTGATATCCGTTCTAAGCGGAGTTGGTTTTGGCTATTTTGGATGCCCCGTCTCGTAATAATGTCAATGAAAGCGTTGATCTTTGGTACTGTGCACGCTTCTAAGCGTGCTAGTGAGCGATATCATTCGAGCATCTTTGTTGCTTCTAAGGTAAAATTCTGATTTGTTCATTTTCTGAAATAAGTTATTTATTTATTTTTTGCCTTTTTGCCCAGTTCTTGTTTTAAATATATTGTGACAATTTAAAAAAATTCCAGCTCCATGGTAATACATGTGTTGCATCATCTTCTAAGGGTGCAAAGAATATGATGAAGGTGGATGTGCCTCATATGACAAAAAGTGAGTGCATGTAGAAAAGTATTTTTATATTTTTATATGAATTATTGATCTATTTTATTAATGTCTAGCTGTATTTTTTTTTTTTTGTAGCCTACACTGGTGGTGAATCAGTTAAGTGCACTCATGGTGCTCAACTGAAAGCTACTCGACCGGGAAAGCTATTGTTCTTTGGTGTTAGGAATCCATTATCGATATTAGCAATTCTCGCTTCGGCATCATGTTTCTTCATCTCATCGTAACATTATTGATCTGGTGTTAGGAATCCAAAGCGTGTCAGTGCTTGTCGATTCTCTCCATTTCCTCAACCAGGTAAGTTGTAGGCCGCTTCATTTTGAGCTCCTTTTGAATTTATTTTTGCCGACATGTTTGCTAGCATATTGAATCTGAAAGCAATGAGCTAGTTGCCTTTGTGGGGTCTTCTCGCCTCTTATTGTGTTAAATATCTTATCCTTCTTCCTCCATCTATCTATAATGTATTTATCCGTATCAATTCAATCTCTTTTTTCTATGATGATCTTCGGGATGTGAGAGCAAAATATTCCATCTTTCTTTGAATTTTTGCACGGATGCAATCGAATTCTTCCTTCCCTTTTTGAGGTCGGTGGGGACTATGTATTTTCTTATTTTGTGCACCTTGTATACCTGATTTTAGCCGTTGCCAAACGTGAAATTTCTTGTCTTCTTCCAACTCTTTGAATGTTAGAGTCGATGTAGCTTGTACTTGGATCTGAAATTTATTGTATATGTTCCTGTTGTACAGCTCATGCGCTTTGCTTCTCAAATGTGTAGCCAAAGAGTAGCTCCTTTGGTCTCTTCTCCCTTCTTTGTATAGGTCCTCTAATGTTTTCGCTCTTTCTATGGTGTCCATTATGCGTTGATATTCCGTGACAAAGCTCATTATGCTATAGGTTGGTCCAACATTGTCCTTGAATCTTGAATTGGTAGACTCACTTCTTGATGTGGTTTGTATGAAAGGGAAGAAATCGTTTTTGTAGTAGACTGGTATGAATCTTTTTCTTGTTTCCCACATCCGTGTGAAGTATGCTTTTTTCAAGTTTCTTGCCTCTCGATCATGCTATTCCAATCCTCCTCGAATTCCTCTTACGTGATAGAGTTGTTGACAATGTCCTCAAAGTCTTCATAGAGGCCTTTATTTTCTTCATTTGCAAAAACCTTCAAATTCTTATTGTAACATTTGTTCTTGATGTGAAAAAAGGCAATTCCTCGTGTATCTCGTTGTTGGCATTACTTACGCTATTGCTCCTTTCATCGCTTTATCTTGATCTCGTAATTATTGTTTGTGGTATTTTCCCTCCCATTGATTCTAGGAATGTTTCAAAAACCCACTTGAATGTTTCCTTTTCCTCATTATGCGGGGAAGGCGCATGCAAACAAACATGTTTGTGCATGACCGGTGACCCCTATGAAAGGTGCAAAGCGGCAAAATTGTACTTGTTCGTCATGTATGTTGTGTCAAACCGACACAATCACCATAATCGACATAATACTTAAGCGATTTGCATCTCTCCGAATATATTGGTAACTCTCTTTTCATCATCTAATTGAAATCTGTAGAAGAATGTTGGATCTTTGGCTTTTACGTCTCTCAAGTGCTCCAAAGTACTTTGGTCATATCGGACCCTTTGATCTCTCTGTTTCAATTTTGTTCTCAGTAGTTGCCGATATCTTTTTTTTCTTTCTTTGGTAAAGGTCGTAGGTCCACCTCGATATGTGTGTGGATTGCTATCATTTTTCTTGTAGGTATGTTGCTCTTGTTTAGGGTCCTTATCATTGACTTTTCAAGTTCGGTCAAATACTTGTGTCCACTAAACATGTTGTTAGCCTGTTCCGGGCTTAGATCATGGTTGTGATCTAAATCTAGCCTGATTATTCTCCATATTCCTTCCTTTTCACTTGCTACCATGGTACATTGGCACTCTGTTTTGTTTATAACTCTTGTCTTCCTCTTGTTCTTTTTCTTTTTCCCAATTTGTGTATCCACCGAGACTCTTTTCCTCGAGCTGTAGTCAATTCGGGTTTTGTTGCCCCATATTTGTTACACTTCATTGTAACTCGATCATCTCCTTTTTCCTTATCCGCCCACTTGACTGGCAACACCCACAAGCTATTTGCCTTGAAAACCGACAATTGATGCATACACATTGAAGAAGTGTTCCGCTTCATCTTTTGATTTGAACTCCTGTCCCATCTGTGGGGGTGAACACCTTGTTAAATCTGCATTGTTGCCTTCGGATGTCGCTTTTTGTTCACTTCTAATGAAGTCTTCTATCTCTTCCTCTGTCAAATCCCTGTTTGGATCATCCCTCGCATTGACTGCACCATTTGATTGGACTTGTTCTGCATCTCTCCGACTGCGCCTTTGTCGTTGTCTCCTCAGATGTTATATTTGATTGGTCTTCTTTGTCGGCTGTTGTAGGATTTTGGATTTCTTCAAGTTGCATGTTTGTGAAGATGCTCTCCCCCATTGATGGTCTTCATGGTCTGTTAAGTAATCATCCTGTCATTTTTGTTATTAGGAAACGATTAGTTCCAATTTGGATGATATATCATAGTTAAATGTAGTTATGATTTTTAATTAGAATTAGCATCTCGATGCATTTTTTTTTTGGTACCTCATGATGTCCATATGAGTAACTTCCATCATTTATACTTTCAGGTTCCCTGTTGACAGTTTGTATATCCTGCAATTTTTTAAAATCCAATAATCAGGCAAGCATTAGTATTTCTTAGTATAGTTTGTACATTGTATTTTATATACATTTATAAATATAATATGCATATATCTTGAAGAGTGTTTACCTGTGTTGTCTCTCTTTTCAGTAGCTTTGTTGCAGTCAACATTCTCTTGGATATGCTCTAGCTCTGAATGGGGCATTGTAGCCATCTACAGTTTTGTGCAAATTAGTGTATTTGATAACAGGTAATTAAAACCGAAATTTTTTCTTGTAATGTCCTTTTTTTTTACCTCAGCATGTGGAAATTGGTAATTGCTCTCATTCATGCCTTGATGATGGATGGTGATTGTCTCGAGCAGTTCCTGCAAAATTTTTCGTTGAATCAAATAACTGTGTGATTTGACCATTGCTCTCCCTTTTGCAGTAATTTTAATGTGATAATTGAAAAGGCAGTAATAGACTTTAGATGTGTTATTTTCTCTTTTCTTACCTGCGAGTTTTCTGCGCCCATTACCATTGCTGTATATTTTCCATTCATTTCCTGAGATAACTGCATTTTTTTTCTCAAATTATAATGATTCAAATTTTTTGAATGGATTTACTGTACAATATGCAATTAGCAGTTGTAAAATGGCTTACTGGTAGTACTTCTTCTTGAGAGTTTCTTATTTGCTCCATGAGTAGTCCTGTAAGAGTCCCCTGAGTGAATTCAAAAAGAATTTTATTATTTTCCTTTTAGTTTACTTGCATCCAATAGTATATGGTAAATTTATTCGACTTTACCTTGCTGCTGTAATCAAATTGATTCATGTATGCTGTGTCTCTCCAGATTGATTGGACTTGATTCTCTGAGCTTGATCCATGTTGAGGAAGAGCAAGCGCTGCTTCTTTGGTCCATGTTGTTGTAGAGCTTTGTACCTGCAGAAGATTTGTCATATTTTGAAATGGTTTGTCTCAAAAATGGGTTAATATCTCTGCTTGAATTTTTTTTAGATTTATACCTGATTGTTATACATGACATTCCATAGATCTCCCCACTCATTGAGTGTTGGTGTTTGATTATTGACTAGGAATGGATTTGTTGCAAAATAACCAGATGTTGCAGACATGTCACTCCTTTGATTTTGTATATTTGATGGATTTGCACACATCTGATCTTTTCCCGATCCAAAATCTCCCTGTAAAAATTTAGACAAATGTGTTTTTAAGTCAGATGAAATTGAGCATGAGTGTAGTTGTCTCTAATCTGCATGAATTTGATGTAATCTAGTCTTTTTTTTTTTTTACACAGGCCATCTATTAATTTGCTAGTCTAATTATGGAATCTAGGATTTGTGGTACATGTAGAATTGGCATTTGGTTTTACTTTACCTGAGAGTTTGAAGCGTGGCCATGCAGATGCATCCCCATAGTGGATCTGGTGGCTCGATTCTTTGTCTGTCGTCCTCTTGTATGTTGCTCGTTCTGTTGTATCTTCCCTGACCTGTGTTCCTGGTTGTATGCCTTGCAGGCGCAGATCTTGTTGGGGATCAGGTGGTACCATCTTCCCTGCTCTCTCTCTTTTCTATTTTTGGGTTGGAATCTGTGGATCGCCTCTGTTTTCGAGGTCTCTTCCGTTGTGTGGTCGGGAGAAAATCAAGGTGTTGTGTGCTCAGATTTGTTTGTGTCGATCCTCTTTTTTTCTTGGTGTGCAAGTTTGGTATATGTTACTTAAGGCAGCAGCACTCAATGGGCCTATCGTGTGATGTCTTGTCTCTTTTCTTTGGCCTATTTTTGGGTATAACCCAGCACGTTTGTGTTGATCCTCTTATTGGGCCTCTTTTTATCATTTGTGCTTATGGGCTCTGCTTTGTCAATTCGATTTGTCTTTATGCATTTTTTTATTTGATTTTGCATTTGATTTTTATTTTAATTTAAATTTCATTTGGAATTCTAAATTTTTAATTTTGAATTTGATTTTGGCATAGGTTGTTGATTTGATTTTTGATTTTGGATTTGAATTCAAATTTTTTGGATTTGAGTTTGTATTTGATTTTGGCATGGTTTTGGATTTGTATTTGAATTAGGATTCAAATTTGATTTTGTATTTGAGATTGAATTTGTTTTTGGCATAGCTTGTCGATTTGAATTTGAATTTGAATTAGGATTTGAATTTGGATTTGAATTTGAATTTGAATTTGTTTTTGGCATAGCTTGTCTTTTTTATTTGTATTTGAAGATTTGAATTTGGATTTGAATTTGAATTTGAATTTGTTTTTGGCATAGCTTCTCTTTTTATTTTCGAATTTCAAAGGCCAGCATAGTCAGAATATAAGAGTGTTTTTGTCTGAATTGCTGGTCATATCATTTTGGTGGAACAAATCTGACGTTGCATACTGCCACTTCATTATTTATGCAGTGCTTTGTGTTGTAAAATTCTATGTATTTTTTCATCCATTTGATTTTGATCTGATGGTTTAGGTTGGGGATTGTTTTTAGGCACAAAACAATCGGCTGCTTTTTTATGTTTGCTCACCATTGTTTTAATGGTCAAAAACAGCCGGTTGTTTTTACCATTCAAACAATCGGCTGTACAGTAGACAGCCCCTTGTGTCATAGTAACACATTAAATTTTTATCCTTGTCTAACTATAGAAAATAATTGTTAATTTTAAATTATCCTTGTGCCAACACATATAAAAATTTGTAAGGTTTGTAGTTTTGTTTAACTAGTTTTTATTATTGGAAAAGAAAATTGTAGATTGTGTCTACATAAATTGCAACGAACTAAACCTACAATTTTAGTATAAAATATGTGCAATAGCCGTCGCCTGAAATAAAACAAAAATTCAGACATCTGAAATTTAGCAAATCCAACAATGTGTTATTGAAGCAATAAGAGCATCTCCAACAGTTTGGTATATTGGGTTGCTATCCTTCAATATTTACAAAAAGCGATAAAAACTTCGTCTCCAACGGTTTGCCAAATCACTTGCTAAAATTTAGCAACTTGGGAAAAACAGCTCCTCTCTTGGCGTAAATATGCGCGGCGTATCCAGCTTGCCATCGGGGTTTACGGCTCGGTCCGCTTTCTCGAGGGACTCCTTCTCCATCCATGCGGGGCGCGAAGCGGCGGCGGCGGCGGCGCGGCCGTCGGGGCGAGGCGGCGGCGGTGGCGGTGTGGCCGCCGCGCCGAAGCGTCGCGTCGCAACAAGCGGCGCGGCCGTCCTAGCAGCGCCAAAGCGAACAGCAGCAGCCAGCGGGGGTGCAGCTGTCCAGCGCAGCGTGGCGTCAAGGGCGGTGCGGCCGTCCGGCCGCCGCCATTGCGGTGCGAGCCAGGAATCCATGGATCTAGAGGTGGAAGGACGAATATGTAAATATAAACTTTTTTACGTGTTCACTTTGCATAATTACCGGACACATAGATTTACATATCCGGGTTTGACTAATTTGCAAAAAGTTTTTGTGTTCACTTTGTAAAATCATAATTCTATTTTGAGGAGTGAATTATAGCACACTATTGGAGAGAGACTATTTTTTAACTTGCCATATATTTTTTTACAACTTGCCACATCACAAGATTTGCCAAGTAAATTTTGGTAAACTCTTGGAGATGCTCTCACATTGTAATATTAAAAGTTTTGTTTTAATATTGAAGTTTTGTTTTCCATTTTTCCATATCATCCAACATATTGAAGGAATATTAAGAGTGTGATTTTTGCCACCATTAGCAATCTTTGTTTTTTTTCATCCAGGGTCATGCTTGATTGAGGTTCCTAGAGGTTGGAGTTGGGGATTTGTTAGCCCCCAAACAACTTTGGCCATAGGACACCTAAAAATAGATGACTAACATTACTCACTTTTCACGCAAAAAAATAGAAGCTGGAATTACCAGCCCATTTTGTTTTGAACAAGTTATCTTTTTGTGAGAATTGGATTATTCTCTACAAGCAAAAAACTATTCTAAATCTTTGGAGGCCCGGAGGGATCATCCATTTTCAGATGTGTTGAAAGGATCGACTAGAGTCGTTGCTCGTTAATTAAAGCGTTATAAATAGATTTGATAGTGAGACAATCAATCTTTTCCCCGAGTTGCATGTCAATCTCTTTATCCGTCGTTAATTTGGGTTCTCTTTGTTTCCTTGCATCTGTTTAATATGATGCGTGTCAATCTTCATTTTCTATCATTTGCGTTCTACTATTCCCTCGTCTTAGAAACCGCGGCTGAGTCCTATTTATACGTACATGGTACATAACCCCTGTCTCTGGTTCGCTCTCCAACACACTCCCCTCTCTACCCGTTTACGATGGCCGGGTCATTTGACGCCGTCGACGATCGACATGGCTGCTAACCGGGTGGAGAAGTTCACCGTGCAGCCTCGGGGCGCCACCCTCAACAAGCTCAACAACCTGGCCAACCAAGTTGGCCTGCCAACGATGAATCTCCCCTTCGAGAAGTCCAACTTCATCGCCCTCCGGATCGAGTACTTTAGGGATGATACCCTCGCTGAGGGGATACCGCCAAATCGGAGGAGATGGAGGAGGAGGCCAAGGAGGCCGCCGGGGAAGAAGGCCAGGCGGGGCGGCCAAGAAGGCGGCTTAATTAGGCCGGCCGCTTTCTTTTTTAAGTTAATTTAATATCAGTTGTTTGTAAGTCGGTTTAATTTGGTTTGTGTCATTTGTTAATGGATCGGTCGTTTGTTAATCTGATGTGTGTTTATCTTCTCGTTCTGTCGTTTGTTTTACTGCTCCTTGTCATCGTATTTTTCTTCCCCTGTCTCAATATGTTGATCTGTGTCAATCTTCAAATCGCCATCGGTTCTAATTCAAACTCGGTTGTGATCTATGTCCATCAAGACCACTGCCGGGGAACGATTCAACTCGGTGGTGATCTAAATCTTCACTGCCGGAATTGGTCGAGCCCGTGGAATTTCTGATTTGTCAGCGCTGAAGCGGTTCATCACTGCCGGGCACGGTTCATCGCTGCCGGTGGACTAAATTTCGGCAGTGATACCGGCGGTAGTGATGAGCGATTCTGTAGTAGTGTTAGATATGAGTTTGGCAAGTGAATTATGCCCCGAATCTACATGTCATGTGCACCGACGGTCTGATGAAACTTGTACATGCGCGGCCGTGTTAGGCATTGATGCATAGAACGTACGCTACTTGAAGACAAGATGATCTTGCAGTCGTGCCACGCGATCGATGATGATGAATCCATGCAACAGAAGTACTCACAAAAAAAGTCAGTGCAAATCTAGTCTAGTGCAGACTATATATGTCGACGACATAGTCCATACAAATCATACTATTACACAGGCTTATGTCGAAAAAATATTGGTTCTAGACCTCCCATTAGAGGAGAGAGAAAAAAAAAACAAAATATGTTCTATGGATTACAAACGGGTGAAATATAACACCCCACTGTCGGTAACCTTGGTGTTACCGTGCTCTTTGTTGCTTTGTAAACACTATCTAGTTAATGAAAACCGCGCCGTTGGCGTGGTCGAAAAAAATATTACACCCAACGGACATATAACAACATACTGCGACCCGAAAACACTCATGGGTTCAATATTTCACCTGGGACATGCTGGTGTGCTTAGATGTGATATCTACATAGCATCCGCCAAGCCACGTACCTTGCGGTAGGGGTGGACGTGCACAGCGTGAATGAAGTGTTAGCTCCAAGACTGCAGCAGACGCCCAGCCAGGAAGCGGCCCAAGGCCTGTCTGAGAGAGAAAGCCCACCTCACGCCTAGGAGGCCCAGAGTGGCATATGTAATCTACTTCTGAATATTGGGGAGTACTTAAGCCAAGAGGGATGGGCATGAGACTCAGCCCCGATCGAATTGGATCGCGCCGCCGCCGCCCGAGCATCCGCACTTCACCCATCGCCCGGAGCGCAAGAGGAGTCATGGGTCCTAACCTCAAGATCGTCATTGAGAAGCTCGGCGGCCTCACCAAGCGGATCGGCGGCGGGGAAGCCGCTTGGGAGCGCCGCTTCACCGGGCTTGAGAGGCAGATCACGGCCCGCGACGACATCGTCGACCGCTGCTTCAACAAGTTGGAGTCACGTGGTCCAGATATCCTATCGCCCCCGAGCTTGAGAAGCGCCTGAAGACGCTAGAATCGATCTACGACGAGGGTGAGGCGGCTGCCACCAAACGTCTCGAGGGGCTGGAAGGGAGCGATAAGCGCCACCACCGGGACCTCGATGTGCGCTTCACCAGGTTGGAATCAATGGCGAGGAGCTTCGCGTCGGATCGAAATCGGCAACGTAACGCGACGCGTCGTGTTCGACACATCGTCGAGCCGACCACCACCGGCGGCCGCAGTCATCTGCGGCGACACCAAACCGCCCGGTGGGCGCTGCGATGATTTTGCTACACGGGTTCGTGAGTTTGGGGCATCAACACCCAAATCTCATGGCCCGACCAATGGTATGAACTACTCCCAATCTCGCCTATTCATACACAATCAACTCATGCGTTTAGTTCTCTGTTCGTCCTACTTTTGCTTATGATCAATCCTATGTCCCAATCTGAATCATACTGGTTCACATCAGTACCCAACATACTCTGTTCCTCCACCAAGTCCACAATACCAACCAAACCATACAGCCTTACCCATTCCTCCACCTGCACCACCATATCCTTCAATCCATAGTACATACACTAGCTCTCCACATCCTCTACCATATAACATGTCCTATGTTACTCCACCACCTATTGTATCCATCCCTAACAACCAAAGCATTATCAAGACTACTCAAATCCTACAACACACTTCTATCAACCACTTTCCACCGTACCAAGTACAACCACTAGTCACACCAAAACCATACCTCAAATCATAACCCGGCTAGTAGGCGCCCAAATTTGACTTCCCCAAGTTTGATGGGACAACCCCATGTTTATGGCGCACCCTTTGTGAGAATTATTTCTAAATGTAATCGGTGGAGCCTCAATTGTGGGTTAGAGCAACCACTATGCAAGGCAGATCTTTGCAAAAGCGTGGTTTGCAATTTTGTAGAGTCCTAGATATCCACTTTGCTTCTTGGGAACAGTTCAATCGCCTAGTTCGTGATAGGTTTGATCGTGGCCATCATGAATTACTTGCCGGGGAAGCTACTCCATATCACTCAAACCACAATGACCTCGGATTATGTCACCTCTTTCACATCCCTTCTTGACCAGACTCTTTGCATACAATAAGAGTGTTGATCCTGTTTTCATCATAAGAAGATTCATTCGTGGCCTTCAACTAGAGCTGCGTTCTAAATTACTTATTCAAAGCCCCCAAACTTTGGGATACGCTTGCAAATTGGCACTCTTGTAGGAAGAAGCTGGAGGCACTCCTAAAGCTCCAAAGCCAACTTACTATAACAAGTTTGCAAGGCCAACATTACCCCCTGTCGCCTAGTTCCCCCAAGGAATGACAGGCCAAGGGCACTAAGTTGAAGTTGTTCCACAAGCTCAAAGCCGACTCCAAGTTGCGTGCAATCAAAGCATATCGTCAAGCAATGGGGTTATGGTTCAAGTGTGGATTAAAGTGGACAAGAGAACACAAATGTGCACCGAGGTACTTGCATGATATTTAAGATGTCCGGGAATCACGATGCATTGATGATTGCGGTAACCACGAAGATACTCGAGGAAGAGGCGAGCAGTGTTTTTAGCCCTGTCTAAGACTGCAATCAGTGGTGCTCCTGCTGCTCAAACCATCCACTTTGTGGGAACTATTGAAGGTTTGCCTGTCTCCATTTTACTCTATTCTGGCAACACTTCATCGTTTATCAGTTCTAGCCTTGCACAGCTTGAGCTCACATACCCTTATTCGAACCTACCCTTTGTACATGTTGTTGGTGGTGGTATTCTCCATAGTAAAGGCATTTTGTTTGATGTTAACTAGTCAATTGATACATACAAGTTCACATCTAGCTTCAAGATTCTACCTCTGACCAAATTTGATATGATTGTTGGCATGGATTGGTTAGAAAGTCATAGTCCAATGCAGGTTCATTGGAAGTCCAAGTGGTTGGAGATACCTTATGAGGATTCTAGAATTCAGTTACAAGGAGTGGTTGATAAGTTGCAAGAACCTCTCCCTCATTACAGATCTGTTGTACTTCTACACAATCGACACTCAAGCAATGGTCGATTCGGCTCGATGACTTGCAAACTTTGTTGCAATCATATGAACATATTTTTTGAGGCACCTTCTGGTTTATCCCCACCAAAGCTTGCAACCATTCCATACCCTGCTCCCCTGGTGCTAATCCACATTGCACATAAGGCAAGATGAGATATTCACCAAAGTTGAAACATGAGTTGGAAAATCAAGTGCAAGAAATGCTCACCAAGGTATAATTCAACCTAGTGCTAATTTATTCTATTCACCTATGGTTCTAGTTCCTAAGAAAGATGGTGGCTATAGAATGTGTGTGGACTACAAACAACTAAATGCTATCACCGTAAGTCTAAGTTCCCTGTTCCTATATTTGATCAATTAATGGATGAACTTCATGGAGTACAATGGTTTTCAACACTAGATCTCATAGTAGGCTTTCACCAAATCCTTATGGAACCTGGTGAGGAGTTCAAAACAACATTTCAATACCATCCGGGTCAATATGAATTCAAGGTCATGGCATTTGGCCTCACCGGTGCACCTAGAACATTCTATGGGGCTATGAATTGTACACTTTTTGGCCACGAGGAAATATGTGATAGTATTCTTTGATGATATTCGGTTTTATAGCAAAACCGGGGAGGATCACCCGATGCACTTGCAGCAAGTGTTTGAAATGCTATCAAAGGATCGATGGAAATTGAAGCTTAGTAAGTGCAAGTTTGCTCGAGGAGATCCATCTCTTACTTGGGTCACATTATTAGTGCGATGGCATTCATCCGATCCGACCAAGATTAAGTCTATTCAAGAATGGCTCGTGCCCAAGAATGTGAAAGAGATCGAGGGGATTCTTGGGATTAGCGGGTACTATAGAAAATTTTGTCGACATTTTAGAATCTTGGCCAAGCCACTATCCACTCTTTTATGCAAGGACACAACATTCCAATGGTCACGGGAGCAACAAGACTCCTTTGACAATTTGAAACAAGCTTTGGTCCCGCACCATGCTTAGCCTTACGATTTTGAGAAACCATTTCACATTGAAACCGATGCTAGTGCAAATGGTATAGGAATTTTGTGCTTCTTCAAGATGGGCATCCCTTGGCATATATCGGTAAGGCTTTTTGTGTCCTAAGATCGAGAGTTATCCACTTATGAGAAAGAATACATGGAATTCTAGTTGTTGTAGAACAAGTGGAGACATTATCGTATGCATGCTGAATTCTATATTCACACCGACCAAAAAAGTCTAATACACCTCAATGAACAAAGGTTACATACCCCTTGGCAAAAAAAGGTTTTTACAAATTTGTTGGGCTTGCAAGTACAAACTCATCTACAAAAAGGGTGTGGAGAACTTCGATTGCGGATGCATTGTCTAGATGTCCAACTTCTCGATCTAGTCATGGCAGTATCATCTATGCTTCCCTAGTGGCTCAAAAGATATTCAAGACAACTATCATGATGATCCTACAACACGGGGAGTTCTTTGCCTAAGTTGGCCACTGGATTCTCAATCAAATAATCATTTAACCTTGCAAATATGATGGCAAAATCTAGTTGGGGTCAAACAAGGCACTCCATGATAAGGTATTTGTTGCTACGCATCATAGCGCATTGGGAGGTCACTCTAGAGCACACGCAACTTACCATAGGCTCAAGCGGTTGTTCTATTGGCCCAACATGAAAGTTTGGTACAACTTGTCAACAAGCTAAACTAGATAGAAGTAAGTCACCTTTACTTTTGCATCCTATACACGTGCCACAGTCAGCTTGGGAGGTTATTTCCATGGACTTTGTGGAGGGTCTTCCTATTTCTGGTACATCCAATGCAATTCTGGTCATTATTGATAAATATACTAAGTATGGTAACGCTTCTTACCTATACATCATCCTTATAGTGCTCGGTCCATTGCTAGACTCTTTATGGATCAATCATATAGGCTCCATGGCTTACCCTTGGCAATGATCTCTGATAGAGATAAGATCTTCACTAGTACCTTCTAGAAACAATTATTCCACCTGATAGGAGTTGATTTGAGGATGAGTACTGACTTACCATCCACAATCGATGGTCAAACCGAGCGTTTGAACCAATGCCTAGAAACATACTTGAGGTGCTTTGTTAATGCCTATCCATCCAAATGGAAGAATTGGTTGTCTTTGGATGAATTTTGGTACAACACCACATTTCACTCTGCTTTGTGCAGAACACCTTTTGAGGTCTTATATGGTTCTGATCCAAGACACACAGGATTGTCGGCTCAAGACATTGGTCCCTTAATACCTGACCTTAGTGACTGGATCTCTGAAAGATCTTTGATGCAAGATTTAGTCAAGCAACATCTATTGAGAGCACAAGCAAGAATGAAGAAACAGACAAATAAAAACAAATCAGAAAGATCTTTCCAAGTGGGTGTGATTGGGTTTTCTTGAAGCTCCAACCTTATGCTCAAGCATCGGTAGCAAAGGCGTTCAGTCACAAGCTAGCATTCAAATTCTTTGGACCTTATCAAGTTGAAGCTAAAGTGGGTACAATAGCTTACAAGCTGACATTACCTCAAGGATCCCAGATTCACCCAGTTTGTCATGTTTCTCAACTCAAAAAGTCTCATGGTGATCAACCTGTTACCACTCGGCTACCTCACACCGACATCGAGTTTCGGGTTCGGAAGAAGTTCTCCAAATTTATTTGGACTTACGGAGATCATCCTATTGAGCAGGTACTTATCAAATGGTCTCATATGCCACGTGTCCTTGGCTACATGGGAGAACTACTTGCGGTGAAGCAACAATTCCCAAGAGCACCGACTGGGGACATCTTTGGTTCCAAAGGAGGGAAGAATGTTAGCTCCTAAGGCTGCAGCCAGACGGCCGGCCGGGGAAGTGGCCCAAGGCCCGTCGGAGAGAGAAAGTCTAGCTCATGCCTAGCAGGCCTGTGAGTGGCATATGTAATCCACTTTTGAATATTGGGGAGTACTTAAGCCAAGAGGGATCGATGGGCATGAGGGGCGTGACCCATGTATAATTGCCATTTGAATTCATTACATTTCAATCTTATGGAGTGAATTCGTAGTTAGCATATACTTTTCTTCTTCCTTTCGCAAGTAGCTCTAACATGAAGGCCTTTGTCGACCACTCAATTTGTTAATTTTCAAGGGAATTATAGCATTTTTCTATGGTCTGTAGAAGTCCGGGAAGAAGGTTTTCGGCTAGATCCGCCCTCGAGTTGCGGGCTACGCCGCGAGAAGGAAGACGATGAAACGAGAGAAAAAATCTTAGAGAGGCGACACATATAGGACACAAGATGGAGAAAGGAGGATGAAAGCAAAAAAGCCGACCCAGGAAAAAAAATTATATGTGCCAGTATTTTTATCACACCAAGTTTTTTGCGTGACGCCGTCCGAATTAACACAACATCACCGAGTGTTCTAGCGGCCAAATAACGAGGCGGAAGGCCGACGGCCTTGCTCTCCTCACGCGGTGTGATCGCTACTCGGATGAAATTTTGTTTTGCAACATGAATACATGGCGATCATCACGTACGACGTCTCCGAAAAGCTTTGGTGTGGCATCGTCTCGTAGCCTTTTTTTTTTTTTCTTGGTGGCATGTGAGAGGGCACTTTGGCGAACCTAGTTTTCTTGTGCAATTCGGTAAAACCATTTCCAATTCAGCAAAAACCATATCAACTGAATTTCATAGCAGCCACAATGGTGATCTCGGCTAACCTTACTCGGGTAATTTTGGAGTGCGGACTTTGTAAAGCGGACATGACACTGAACTGCCGACCTTCTATGACATGAGCAATGGGCTTACCATTGTCTTTGCCACCCTCCCCCGCCCCCGACTCGCTTCTCGCCGCCGCTTTGAGTCTATTTGCCGGGAAGCCGGCGTGGCACGCGAGGAAGGTGGCGTGCGGGGAAAAATTGCGGTGGGTGACCGGCGTGAGGGAGGAGGTGCGAAACCCGGAAGCGTCGGCGTGGGCTCTCCCGGTGGGTCATGTAACACCCGTGTTTTTGCATCATTTTAAAATTCACTAAAAATTTGAACTTTTTATAATTACAACTAAAACTTGACTTTTATTTCCGCTCAACCAAAAACTTTGTTTCGAAAAAACCTTGCATCAAAATTCACCATATAGAGTTTTAGCTCTTATTTGAATGTTTGTCATGCTTGCTTGTGAGCTAGAATTTATTTCGGGCATCGAATAATATTTCCTTGTCATCACCACCAAATGATCCCTTTGGAACTCCTTCCTGATTTACCCATCATCAAACCACCATATACCCCTTGACCCCCTTTCCTCGATCCATCAAACAATATCCCACGATCATCGACCACCCAAACATTCCTCCCTAGACCCTCTCCTTGTTTTTCCAACCACCAAATAAATATATCCAATCATTCCAAATATCCAAAGTTCCAATAATCGTGCTTAGTTTATTATTCGGGAATTTAAATAGCTACCTCATGTATATATATAGTGAGTAAGTATATGCATGGCTGTAAGTAGATGGATATATTTATATATTCATAAAATTGAGCCGTGCACTATACAAATCATATATGGATACATACAATACAAATATGTATACATGTGTGTATTCCAAATATACATGAGAGCATGGCCACATATACATATATACACTCATACATATATATATATACAATTCTATGTGTGAGTATATATATAATACAAAATGGGGAAAAATGGAAATAAAAGGGGAATGGCTCTCGGGCCCAATTCTTGGCCCAGCTCGGCAATAGCAGCAGGCCAAGCCCAACACGGCCACGGACAGCACCAGCCCAAGGCAACGCAGCAGCACTCCATGGCCCTCCTTCCTTTCATCCTATGACAGGTGGACCCCATCTGTCAATTGCTCCTCCCTCACCTCCATCCCATCCTCTGTTCTCACGCACGCACACGACGCACGCGGGCACAGCGCCGCTGACCGAGCTACAGACGCATCACAGACTCTTCCCCGAGCCGTCCCATCATGCCAACAGCAACCCTCTTCCACCTCGTGCTGGCGGACGAGGACGACGACCAGGGAACAGCGACATCGTGGACGAGCTGTCCCGTCAACACCGTCGTCGACCAGACAATAGTGCCGCCGCCAGCCGCCATCAACCCATCAATGGAGCCCTGCCACGACACGTCCCATCACCTCGCCGAGCGCCAGCTCACTCCCAGCCCGCCTGTCCTCGCTGCCGTCCACGTCGCCGCTGCAGCCGTCGACCTCGCCACAGCAGCGCCACTGACCCTGCCGGAAAATATCGCCGGCGTGAGCCTCCTCCGCCCCGCCTATAAATAGCCTCCTAGCCCCCGAGATCGCCACACCGAGCTCAGCGCCGGGACGACCGACGCCGAGGCCTGCATGGGCGCACTGCACCCCTGCCTCCGTCGCGCCGCCGTCGGCCAACTGGAGCTCGCCGTCGCCGCCCAGCTCATCCGGACGCTGCGTCGAGGACGGGGACGACGATGCCGCCACGCGCTCGACTCGCCCGCCGCCGCGCTCAGTTGAAGCTGGAGCTCCCTCGCCGCCGCGAGAACCCGCCTCCCTCTCTGTGTTCTTGCCGTGCGTGCCCACCACACGCTGCCCTTCTCTCGCGCTGCTCTTGCCGCTCAACCACGCCGGCTCTGCTCGCCACACGGCCACGCACATGCCAAGGCCGAGAGCACGACCGTGCTCACGCTGTTGCCGTGACGCACTCGCCGCCGCGTGCCCTGCCTAGCCGCTGCAGCGCCGCACGCCAGCGCCGCGCCCACCGCATGCCAGCAATGCGCACGGCCGCCGCACCATCCAGTCACCACGCTGCCGCTCTGCCCCACCTCACCGCGCAGCGCGCCGCCGCCATCCACACCCGCCTGCCCAGCTCGCCATACAGCCGCCGCTCCACCACGGCCATGCGCTGCACACTGCTGCTCTGCTCGCACGCCACCACCTTGCCCTCGCCACGCCAAGGCCGCGAGCGCCGCCGCGCACAATCCGCCCAGCGCCGCCGCCGCAGCGCTCGCCACCCACTCGCCGCCGGCCAGCTCCCTATCCCATCCCTCTGCTTTCCCTACTACTCGCGCACGGGCAGGAAACGACGAAGACGACGGGCAAGCAGAGCACCTGGGACCGAATGCGAACGGGAGATCCCCAACCTTATCCTCTCCCTGTAGGCCCCGCACGTCAGTGGTACAGGACCCCCACTCCCTTTTCCCCGTCCATGGACATGGTCCACTGGAACGCAGGCACAAGGGGAAGTCCACCAGATCGGCTCACAGCACAGTGACCGGTCGGACCCCACAGTACCCGGACCCGCGCGTCAGCCTGAGGGGAAAACGCTAGGTGCACACAGGAATCGTACACGGAGGAACATAAACCCATTTTCCAGCTTACAGAAAATTCCCAGAAAAATTTCTAAATAAACTAGGTACACACATAACCCTACCCATGCAGTTTCACCTTCGCAGCTTCTACCAAAAATTCCTAATTGATTTCCAAAGTTTAATGCCCTTATAAAATCTAGTATTAAACTTTGGAAATTCATATCTTTTTCATTTCAACTCCAAATCACCTCGTTCCACTTCCAAAATTCTTCTAAAATCATGCCCTATTTATTCATGCCCTTGTCCTAATATTTGATGCCCACTTAAATTCTAGTTTATGTTGTGCCCCTTTTATTTATTATTTAATCGCCTTAGACCGTAGATTACGAAAACCCTAGTTCACTTTTCCGCTAACCCACACCTTGCACCGTATATTCTTGTATGCGTGTACACTCTCACGCATACACGAATATTTGAATATACACGCACGTAGATAGTCCACATGCTAGATATACGCGATAGGTTATGTACGTCTATAAATGTATAAAGTGGTATTTTGAAATATAAATAAATACGTATACGCCTATCGAATATATCTACGCATGGCTAACCTGACTTGTATACTTTTGTATTTGTATTCCATGCATATACCATAGTATACGTGTCTCCACATACAACAAATATACCTGTTACTTGGATGTAACCCTGTGTGTGGCTAACTCTAGACTAGGACCCTAACCCTGCTAGCCCTAGGCACATACATATGCCTGTGCGTATGTGTCGCTAACCCTATGCGGACTTGTAGGGAAACCAACCATGTCATGTTCTTCAGGTTCACATGATAGTGAACATTAATGATGTGGTTTGGTTCTCCGTCAAGCACTCGTACCTCGCTAACCCAGCCGTAGGAACCCCCTCTTGATGGATGGATTCTCCCTATCCTATCATACTTCAAACTTACAGAATAATGATAGGAGTAGATAGTAATCTATCCATCATCTCCCAGAGCTAACCCACGTAGGAACGTCGTATGCTTTGATTGTTATGCTCGTGTTTCATATTTGTCGATACCAGAGACCACTCGACGAATCTAGGAGCATCGCTACGCCAAGACACAGGAGCCGGGGCACACAAGACAAGAACCTTGGATATACTCTTCAGCGGATAGAGGCAAGTCCTTACCCCCAACAGCGACCTAATTACTATAATGTTTAATAAGATGTTAAGATAAGTATAACCGAGGGCAAGCCGTGCGGGGAGTACTCATGGGCTATGTGCGTGAGGCTTCGCTAGGCTTTGTCGATAATATGACTTAAGAAATAATGTGAACCCTCCAACAAAAGGTGAGTGGTGATAGTCTACATGGAGGTGGACTATTCACAATCGGGGATGAATCCGCGGAGAGATGCTCGCCTCCCTAAGGACCGGTTCATAGACCTTCTACCTAGTGCGATATTTCCGTGACCACCACACGCCCGAGATGGGACGGCTTGATTCCACACCCCGTTGGGTTGAGGTATAGTTGGATCCAAGGTGGCGGGGGAGGGGCAAAGCGACCTATTAGGAGCGGGGCGTGGGGAGAGTGGCCCCACGGTCCCGGTTGGCGTGGATCTTTGAGTGATCTTCCACGTAAGTGTTTTGGCGTGATGGGCGCGATTACTAGAGGCACATATTGATGATTTATGATTGAGTGTGGTGTTGACGGTATAGGTTGGGTAATAAGGTATTACCTGTAAAGCCATGGTGATTTGGTATCACCGTATTGTCTAGGGTGATCGTCATCCTTAGGGTGATGTGTTATCCTTCCAACCCCCGAGAAGTCGTGGTGAAGATTATACCAACATACCTAGGGTAGCACCCAAAGTGGTGGTGCGGATCTCGTTAGGCTGTCGAACCAACAGCTGTGGTGTAGACAACGCCTATCGTGTGAGGAAATTTGTACAACCTCTGCAGAGTTATTTAAATCTATTCGAATAGCCACGTCCTTGGAATGGGCAAATGCTAGGCCGGAACATCTATGATTAGAAACACAATCTGGTATGTGACTCGTTACCTTGAGCTTGGATAATATTTAACTCGGGAACTAGCGAGAGCGATTTTTAGAGACTTCGCTAGGGCCCAACCCTAATAATTACCACCCCTGGTTTGGACTTGCTGAGTATGAAAAGTACTCACCCCTCTTTTCTATTTTAGAATACCAAATTTGCGAGGGGAGTGTATCCAAGGAAATCGAGCTACGAAGAATCGACCACGAGGATGGACCACAAGGAAGATACCTAAAGACGGAGGCGCTCATGAAGGAGCTATGTGAGGATGTGTGACCGAGTTATAGGATCGTGCAATAGGAGTAAGTCCAAGGGTTTGTCCGCACTCCAAGCTTGCCTGTAGGAATGGAGCCCTGTTATAGGTGCTGCGTAGGATCTCTGATAGGTTTAGAATAGTAGGCCTATGGCCGAGTCCTCGTAAAAACCCAAACCATGTATCATGTTCTTCTCAATAGCAATAAAAGTATAGTTTTGATATCATATCTATACTTAATTAGGCGTATTTGTGCGTGATCTGGCGCAAATACGTGTGATTAAGGAACCTCGGAAATGGGGTGTGACAGTCCACGGCTGCAGCACTTCTTTGGGCGGATCCCGCCACTCCGGCTTCCTCCCTCCCTTCTCCTTCATCTCCGGCGTCGGTGGGGCGTCCGGGACCTTGTCCGCGCGACATGGCGACCATCTCCCTACTAGTGGTCCATGGTGCCCCCTTCCCGTCCCTCCGCTAGGGCTCGGTGGATGGTGGGCGACGGCGGCCCTCTTCTTCCGAGGCCACCCCGGTCGTCGCACCCTGGCGGTGGCCGGTGCTCACGCCCCAGTTTCTGGCGCTTGAGCCAGGCGCATGCGGTGGTGGTCGGGCATGGTGGCCGAAGCCACGGACGGACTGCCGGCGGCGACCTAGGGCCTCTGCCCGGCATGCCCGGCACAGACCCTCCACCGCGATGTTGCCTGGCCGGCCTCGATGATGGCGCGCTAGAGAAGGGCGGGGCGTCGTTTTGTATGGCGGGCAAGGGCGGGCGAGGCGGCGTTTTCTTCTTTTCTTCTTCGCCCGGGGTTGTGGCGTGTGCGGTTTGGGCGCGGGCTTTTGCCGGTGATGGGGCAAGGCGTCTCTACTACCCTCTCGTCCTCGGCTTCATCGGCATCCTCAAGGCCGATTTGTCACAAAGAGGGCCAATTGTTCATCAACTTCACTTCCACTTGTAGAAGTGCCATCCTCTTCATCACTTAATTCTTCCTTCTTCTTCTTGCCCTTGGATGATGAGCTTGCCTTGAGTGCCAAGCTCTTCTTGTCCTCTTTCTTCTCTTCTTCCTTGACCTTCTTATTTGCCTTGTTGATGAGCTCTTGCTTCTTCTTGTCATCTCTATATGAATCATCGGTCATCACCTCATCAAGCAATTGGTTGGGAGTCAAATCCTTCAAGTTTGTCCTCACTAGCACGGTGATGAACATCCCAAACCTCTCCCGGCAAACACCTCAAGAACTTCATGTTGAAGGTGTTGTCCTTGATCTCTTCTCCTAGAGCATTGAGATCATTTACCAACACTTGCATGCGGTGAAACATCTCCGACGACGCTCTCATCTTCTTCCATCTTGAAGCTATTGAATTGCTCAAGCTTGATATATGCTTTGGCTTGCTTGACGCCTTCGATACCTTCATAGCATTCTTCAAGCTTCTTCCAAATCTCAAGAGCAATTGTGAGAGACTTGACTTGCTTAAAGACTCGATCATTGAATGCTTCATGGAAAGCACTCACGGCCACATCATTGGCATATAGTTTCTTCTCTTCGGGCGGTTGGCTCATTGGGCTTTGCAACCTCAAACTTGTTCTCCGTGACAACCCACACTTCTCTATTGATTGACTTGAGGTGTGCGGTCATCTTAACCTTCCAATAGGCAAAATTTGTGCCATCGAAAGGTGGCGCCTTCTTGGTGTTGTTGACATGAAACATCATTGCCATTTTGTCACCGTAGGATGTTAAGCCTCACAAATAACGATTGCCTCGCTCCGATACCACTTGAAAGGTCCTAATGGCTAGAGGAGGGGGTGAATAGCCTATTTAAAATTCTACAAACAACACTAAGCAAGGCGGTTAGTAAATAAGAGGCGAGCGAATAAGCAAATGCTTCAAACTAATTACGCAAGCCTCCTAGCAATTCTAGCAATTCTAATGTCTCTAATCACAAGCAATGGCTAGGTTGCTAAGTTACTCCTAGGTGGACAAGATAAACTAACTAATTCTACCACTAGGAGCTAACAAGGCTAAGCTAACTAAACAAGCTACACAACACTAAGCACCCTAACAAGGTATACTACGAAAAGTAATGCAAGAGGTGCTAGAATACAATACCATCGGTGTAGTGTCGAGGTTGTAGCCAATCACCGTGATCACCAAGAAATCTCCAACGAGCAAGAACAAGTGACACGATGTTTTTTTACCGAGGTTCACGTGCTTGCCCAAGACGCTAAGTCCTCGTTGTGGCGACACACTCACTTGACGTGTGCTAAGCTTAATGGCCGGTGCCAAAACCCCTATGGGCGCTCAAGCAAACGATCACAAGAGAGGGTCCAACAAGCCACGAGCAATCCACTAGTGCTCCTTTCGCGAATCTCCCGCGGGGTAAGGAACGACCCCTCACAATCACCACCGGTGTGGCCTCAAACAAGCTCCACTTGAGCTCAACACCGCCTCTTGCTCCAAGCCGCTAGGGAACCGGGCAAATTCCCAAGAGAAACAAGAATCCCGCGGCTTCTCCAAGGATGAAGTGCTCTAGATGCAACCAAGCAATGCAATGCACTTCTATCACTCTCAATCTCACCAAGAATTCGAGTTAGAGTTGGGGAGATGAGTGGAGAGGAGTATCAAATGCTCACTAGCAAGTTGGAAGCTTCAAATGTGCAAGAGAGAGACTATGAAACCGGGCAAACCCATATATATAGCCTCCACCACAAGATAGAGCCGTTGCCTTCAAATTGTGCTCTTTTAGGGGTGACGGGACCGACCCGGACTCACCGGCCGAGTCCGGCCACCGCTTCCCGGCCACAACCGACAAGGGTTGAGCCCACGGTGGCACCCTCCCTCGTCGCGTCCGATCGCCGGATCCGGCCGGCAAGACCGCGGAAGCGTCGGTCTGCGTCCGATCCGCCGGTCCGTCGGTGAAATGCGCGCCGCAGAGCTCTGCGCCAGCCGCGACCGGCCGGAGCCACCCGGTCGATCGCGTCCGATCAAGACTCTCGTCGCCCGGCCGCCCTCTGGATAGCTCCATCTTCTTCTTTTCTTTTTGCTCTTTGCTTCAATCTTGCTTTTGCCACTTGCCATGGGTCGCCAACACGTCGAAATGATCACGTTATCATCCATGTTAGCTCGTCGAGAAGTTAGGCAAGATCGAAGTTAGTGCTCTCATTGTCCTAGATGCAATATGCAAGTCAATTGGACCTAGAAGCACTTCATGCAAGGATTGTCGCGGCATCCCCTCTTGATAGTCGGCTATCTATCCTATAATGTGATCACACGCTCTATCGTGTCTTGATCACCGAAAAGGAAAACCCTATCAAGATACCTTTGCCTTGATCTCCCGGGTTCCTCTTAAGCCGATCACCGAGCTTGACGATCCATCAAGTCCACCGACATTGTCCACATTCATGATCATCTTGCTCCTTGTCATCAACCTAATCCTTTCTCAAATCATACACTTAGAGCAAAGGATTAGTCCACAAGTGTCGTCATCAATTTTCAAAACCAAACATGAGATTTCAATCTCCCCCTTTTTGGTAATTGATGACAACCAACTCATAAAGATATGAAATAAAATTCAATTGAACTTGAATTGCTTGCCCATAGGAATTTGATCATGAATCAAAGATTGGACAAACATTTCAAGGTTCGGTTTTGGTAGTAGTAGCTCCCCCTACATATGTGCTTCCATGTGTTTGGATCAATTTTGGCACATATGTTGGATAGAAACTTTGGGGAGAGATACTAATACCAAAAGAGATGCTAAGGTTCTAGAAATTGGACCTTTGAAGCGTGAAACCATCGGAGTCCTTAGCATCATGTATCTAGACATTCATCAAAACTCAACATACCCCATGAGATCAACATTATAGGCTAAAATGTGAGCTTTGTCTAGATACATCCTATGCATGCTAGTTGGTCAATACACCAATCAATTTTAAAAAAAAACTAGCATACACCAAGCAATCAAGCAATCATGTATATTGAATTTAGATTGCCAATGCAACATCACATTATGATCATGCACAAACAAATGCACAAATAGTCTATGAGCTTGCTCCCCCTTGTTTGTGTGATCCTTTCCAACATCTTTGTGACTTATTTCTCCCCCTTTGTCAACAATCACCAAAAGGTGTAAAAGAGAGAAATCAAGTCAATCAAAATATCACATGTGGTCTCATCTAGATCACTTGCATTTCCATGTACTCAAGTTTGAACCAAGGACAAGCTTTTTCACACCTCATATACATAAGGGTTATCTTACACCATGTTAGAATACACATCAATAGCGCATTTTCTAGAGTTGACACTAGGATTGCAAGCACATAAACATGTCATATGCCACCACTAGTTCATAAAATCATTCAAAGCTATAGTGGTGCCACACATACATTGAAAACATTTTATTTTCCATAAATGAGCCTATTAAATTGCATGATGGCTAGATGCACTAACAAATCCTTAGCTATATATGAATGCCATGACAACCAACTTTTACCTTGGGGTTTGTCGAAGGAGAGGCATGTCATATAAGTGGGGTGCATCAACTCAAGTTAGAGAAGTCAATAATGTTCAATTCTCCCTTTAGCATGCAAAACCTCTTCTCATCATGTGGCTTGGTGAATATGTCGGCTAGTTGATCTTCGGTGCCAATGCCCATGATACAAATGTCACCCTTTTATTGATGATCTCTTATGAAGTGGTGTCTTATATCAATGTGCTTTGTTCTTGGATGTTGAACCGGATTTTGGATCATCTTTCTTGCACTTTCATTGTCACAATACAATGGGACTTTGTCAAATTGGAATCCAAAATCCTTCAATGTTGACCTCATCCAAAGCAATTGAGTGCAACAACTTCCCGCACTAATGTATTGGCTTCGGCGGAGAGAGAGAGCAACACTATTTTGCTTCATTGAAGACCATGAAACTAGTGACCTTCCAAGGAATTGACATGTGCCACTTGTGCTCATTCTATTGATCTTGCACCCTCCATAGTCGAATCCGAATATCCAATCAAATCAAACTTGGATCCCTTTGGATACCATAGTCCAACATCTTGTGTGCCCTTCAAGTACCTCACAATTCTCTTTGTTGCTTTGAGGTGACTTTCTCTTGGATTGGATTGATATCTAGCACACATGCCCACACTAAATGCAATGTCCGGGTCTTGATGCGGTTGCATAGAGCAAACTTCCAATCATGGACCGATACTTCTTTTGTTCAACCATCTTGCCACTAGGGTCGGGGTCTAAACTTCCATTTGTTCCCATTGGTGTGGACATTGACTTGGCATCTTGAAGATCAAACTTCTTGATCATGTCTTTGATGTACTTGCCTTGACTAATGAATATGTCATTCTTCAATTGCTTGATTTGAAGTCCAAGAAAGAATGTGAGCTCTCCAAGCATTGACATTTCAAACTCATTGGCCATCATCTTAGCAAACTCTTCACAAAACTCTTGGTTGGTTGACCCAAAGATAATGTCATCAACATATATTTGCAACACAAACAAGTCCTTGCCAATCTTCTTGGTGAAGAGAGTGGTGTCCACCTTGCCCATCTTGAATCCTTTAGAGAGGAGAAAATCTCTCAACCTCTCATACCATGCTCTTGGTGCTTGCTTCAAGCCATACAAAGCCTTCTTCAACTTGTAGACATGGTTGGGATACTTCTCATCTTCAAAACCCGGTGGTTGCTCAACATACACCAACTCATTGATGAAGCCATTCAAGAATACACTTTTCACATCCATTTGATAGAGCTTGATGTCATGAGCACATGCTTAAGCAAGCAAGATTCTAATTGCTTCAAGTCTAGCAACCGGTGTATAGGTCTCTCTAAAGTCAAGACCCTCTACTTGAGTGTACCCTTGAGCTACTAGCCTTGCCTTGTTTCTCACAACAATTCCATCTTGATCTTGCTTGTTCTTGAAGACCCACTTAGTTCCAATCATATTATAGTCCTTTGGCCTTTCCACCAATTCCCATACATCATTCCTCTTGAAGTTGTTCAACTCTTCATGCATGGCATTAATCCAATCTTCCTTCTTGAGTGCATTTTCAATATTCTTCGGTTCTTCTTTGTGCTACAAAGGCATGGTGAGCACAAAAAGATGCTAGTTTTCTTCTAGTAACCACTCCACTATTGATATCACCAATAATTTGATCAATTGGGTGATCCCTTGCAATGTTGGATGGTTGCATCACTTGCACTTGATGACTAGGATGAGGAGATGGACTAGCTTGTTGCTCTTGATCTTCATCTTGAGTACCACTAGTGCTAGCTTCATTTGCATTGATTTCAATGGTAGTGGTAGGCATTGGGGTGTCATCATCATCTTCCACTTGTTTTGGACGAATGTCACCAATATCCATGTTCCTCATTGCATTCTCCAAGTTGGAACCACTCACATCATTATGATTTTCAACTTCATTTTGAGAGCCTTGGGTTTCATCAAATTCAATATCATGAACTTCTTCAAGTTTGCCACTACCCAAGTTCCACACTCTATATGCTTTGCTTGTGGTTGAATATCCAACTAGAAACCCTTCATCACATTTCTTGTCAAACTTGCCCAATCTTGTGCCTTTCTTGAGAATGTAGCATTTGCATCCAAAGACTCTAAAGTAACCAATGTTGGGCTTCCTTCTATTGAGCAACTCATAAGGTGTCTTGCCAAGCATCCCATGGCGATAGAGTTGGTTGCTACAATAGCAAGCCGTGTTGATTGCTTCGGCCCAAAAAGAATGGCTAACATTGTATTCACTAAGCATTGATCTTGCCATTTCAATCAAGGTTCTATTCTTCCTCTCAACTACACCATTTGATTGTGGAGTGTAGGTTGGTGAGAATTGATGTCCAATTCCAAGCTCTTCACACAACTCTTCGATTCTTGTGTTCTTGAATTCACTACCATTATCACTCCTAATCTTCTTGATGGATGTCTCAAACTCATTTTGAACCCTCTTGACAAATGTCTTGAAAAGCTCAAACACATCATTCTTGTCATGTAAGAAGAACACCCATGTGTATCTAGTGTAGTCATCAACTATGACAAAACCATACTTGTTGCCACCAATGCTAGAGTATGATGTTGGCCCAAACAAGTCCATGTGTAGCAACTCAAATGCCTTGCTTGTACTCATAATGCTCTTGGTTGGATGTGCATTGCCATGTTGCTTGCCGGCTTGACATGCTCCATAAGGTTTGTCCTTCTCAAACTTCACATCATCCAAGCCTCTAACCAAGTCATGCTTCATCAACTTGTTCAATTGCTTCATTCCAACATGACCAAGCCTTCTATGCCACAACCACCCTTTGCTAGCCTTTGAGAGTAAACATGTTGTCAACTTAGCTTCTTTTGAGTTGAAGTCAACAAGGTAGAGATCACCATATCTAAAACCCTTGAAGATCATGTTTGCACCATCACCACTAACCACTTCAACTTCTTGACTTGTGAATATACACTTGTAGCCATGATCACAAAGTTGAGAGACCGACAATAGGTTGTAATCAAGATGATCAACTAGCAACACCTTTGACAAACTTTTCTCTTGAGTGATAGCAATCTTGCCTAGCCCCAACACATTGCCTTTCTTGTCATTGCCAAAAGTGATTGACTCATACTCATCAATGCCCTTAATGCTAATAGACTTGAACATATTAGAATCTCCGGTCATGTGTTGAGTGCACCCACTATCCATTATCCAATGCTCTCCTCCGGCACTGTAATTGACCTACAAAATAAGATCAATTCTTCTTAGATACCCAATGTTGCTTGGGTCCTTCAAGGTTAGTCATCAAGGCCTTTGGTACCCAAATGGCTTTCTTCTTTGAGCCCATCCATGGTGTACCAATGTACCTAGCACGAACACCATTGTTCTTCTTCACAAGCATATATGAATGATCAAGCTTGATAGAAGTAACATTGGTCCTCTTGTTCATGCATTTTTGCTCTACATGACCAACTTGCTTGCAAGCTTTACAATAGCTATCATTGTTCTTCACAAAACGTGTCTTGTGAGTTACAAGGGCGGCCTTTCCTTTCTTGGGGATATAGCCTAAGCCCTCCTTGTATAAGGATGCCCTTTGGCTACCCAAGCACATAAGCAAGCGGTCCTCACCACCATAGGCCTTAGCCAAGGAGTGATTGAGCTCCTTTACTTTCCTCTTTAAACATGCATTCTCATGAATAAGCATAGAGTTATCATTATCTTCACTAGAGATGGATATGCTAGTGATAGAGCTAGTGGAGGTCTCACACTTGGGGGTTGATTCATCAACTAGAATGTCACACATGATGCTTGCATTGGATGTATCAACATTTTCAACAACTAAGCACAACTTGTGCTCTTCAAGTAGAGAGGAATGAGCTTTCTCTAACTTAGAATGAGTTTTCTCAAGCTTCTTATGGTCTACCTCTAAACTCTCATAAGATGCCCGAAGCTCACCAAGTTCTTGCTTAAGGCTCTTTGTTTCCTTACGCAAGCCCTTGCATTCCTTTCTACTTTGCTTGAACATGACAATGCAATCATCAAGCATGCTTTGCAATTCCTCCCTAGTGAGTGTTTTCTCCTCATCATCACTATCACTATCACTATCATCATCATCATCATCACTAGTGATAGATTGTACCTTGGTGGCCTTAGCCATGAAGCATGAGGAAGGAGTGTCGAAGAGGGAGATCTTGTCATGCATAGCAAGGTGAGCTTGTCCCTTCTTCTTGTTCTTCTTCTCCTCTTCTTCATCACTCGAAGAGGATGAGCCATCACTATCCCACATAGCCACATGTGACTCATTCTTCTTCTTGGGCTTCTTCTCCTTCTCATTCTTGGCATCATTCTTCTTTCTAGCTTTCTTGATGTCCTTCTCATCATCACTCTCATATGGACATTCGGCAATCAAGTGACAATCATCATGACACCGAAAGCATGTCATGTTGCCTTCGTTCTTGCCATCCTTGGTCTTCTTCTTGGATGATTGCTTCTTCTTGTTCTTGTTGATGTATGTCTTCTTTACATATTTGCCCAATCTTCTCACAAAGAGGGCCAATTGTTCATCAACTTCACTTCCACTTGTAGAAGTGCCATCCTCTTCATCACTTAATTCTTCCTTCTTCTTCTTGCCCTTGGATGATGAGCTTGCCTTGAGTGCCAAGCTCTTCTTGTCCTCTTTCTTCTCTTCTTCCTTGACCTTCTTATTTGCCTTGTTGATGAGCTCTTGCTTCTTCTTGTCATCTCTATATGAATCATCGGTCATCACCTCATCAAGCAATTGGTTGGGAGTCAAATCCTTCAAGTTTGTCCTCACTAGCACGGTGATGAACATCCCAAACCTCTCCGGCAAACACCTCAAGAACTTCATGTTGAAGGTGTTGTCCTTGATCTCTTCTCCTAGAGCATTGAGATCATTTACCAACACTTGCATGCGGTGAAACATCTCCGGCACGCTCTCATCTTCTTCCATCTTGAAGCTATTGAATTGCTCAAGCTTGATATATGCTTTGGCTTGCTTGACGCCTTCGATACCTTCATAGCATTCTTCAAGCTTCTTCCAAATCTCAAGAGCAATTGTGAGAGACTTGACTTGCTTAAAGACTCGATCATTGAATGCTTCATGGAAAGCACTCACGGCCACATCATTGGCATATAGTTTCTTCTCTTCGGCGGCGGTTGGCTCATTGGGCTTTGCAACCTCAAACTTGTTCTCCGTGACAACCCACACTTCTCTATTGATTGACTTGAGGTGTGCGGTCATCTTAACCTTCCAATAGGCAAAATTTGTGCCATCGAAAGGTGGCGCCTTCTTGGTGTTGTTGACATGAAACATCATTGCCATTTTGTCACCGTAGGATGTTAAGCCTCACAAATAACGGTGCCTCGCTCTGATACCACTTGAAAGGTCCTAATGGCTAGAGGAGGGGGGGTGAATAGCCTATTTAAAATTCTACAAACAACACTAAGCAAGGCGGTTAGTAAATAAGACGGCGTAGCGAATAAGCAAATGCTTCAAACTAATTACGCAAGCCTCCTAGCAATTCTAGCAATTCTAATGTCTCTAATCACAAGCAATGGCTAGGTTGCTAAGTTACTCCTAGGTGGACAAGATAAACTAACTAATTCTACCACTAGGAGCTAACAAGGCTAAGCTAACTAAACAAGCTACACAACACTAAGCACCCTAACAAGGTATACTACGAAAGTAATGCAAGAGGTGCTAGAATACAATACCATCGGTGTAGTGTCGAGGTTGTAGCCAATCACCGTGATCACCAAGAAATCTCCAACGAGCAAGAACAAGTGACACGATGTTTTTTTATCCGAGGTTCACGTGCTTGCCGCAAGACGCTAAGTCCTCGTTGTGGCGACACACTCACTTGACGTGTGCTAAGCTTAATGGCCGGTGCCAAAACCCCTATGGGCGCTCAAGCAAACGATCACAAGAGAGGGTCCAACAAGCCACGAGCAATCCACTAGTGCTCCTTTCGCGAATCTCTCGCGGGGTAAGGAACGACCCCTCACAATCACCACCGGTGTGGCCTCAAACAAGCTCCACTTGAGCTCAACACCGCCTCTTGCTCCAAGCCGCTAGGGAACCGGGCAAATTCCCAAGAGAAACAAGAATCCCGCGGCTTCTCCAAGGATGAAGTGCTCTAGATGCAACCAAGCAATGCAATGCACTTCTATCACTCTCAATCTCACCAAGAATTCGAGTTAGAGTTGGGGAGATGAGTGGAGAGGAGTATCAAATGCTCACTAGCAAGTTGGAAGCTTCAAATGTGCAAGAGAGAGACTATGAAACCGGGCAAACCCATATATATAGCCTCCACCACAAGATAGAGCCGTTGCCTTCAAATTGTGCTCTTTTCGGGGTGACCGGACGCACCGGCCAGGACTCACCTGGGCGAGTCCGGTCACCGCCCGGTCACAACCGACAAGGGTTGAGCCCACGGTGGCACCCCTCCCTCGTGCGTCCGATCGGCGGATCCGGTCGGCACCGGAAGCGTCGGTCCCTGCGTCCGATCGGCGTCGGTGAAATGCGTGCTACGCGAGCTCGCGCCAGACGCACGGCCGAACCAATGGGTCGGTGCGTCCGTCAGCACCTCGCGGCGCGTCCGGTCACCTACGGATAGCTCCATCTTCTTCTTTTCTTTTTGCTCTTTGCTTCAATCTTGCTTTGCCACTTGCCATGGGTCGCCAACATGTCGAAATGATCACGTTATCATCCATGTTAGCTCGTCGAGAAGTTAGGCAAGATCGAAGTTAGTGCTCTCATTGTCCTAAATGCAAGATGCAAGTCAATTGGACCTAGAAGCACTTCATGCAAGGATTGTCGCGGCATCCCCTCTTGATAGTCGGCTATCTATCCTATAATGTGATCACACGCTCTATCGTGTCTTGATCACCGAAAGGAAAAACCCTATCAAGATACCTTTGCCTTGATCTCCGGGTTCCTCTCAAGCCGATCACCGAGCTTGACGATCCAACAAGTCCACCGACATTGTCCATATTCATGATCATCATGCTCCTTGTCATCAACCTAATCCTTTCTCAAATCATACACTTAGAGCAAAGGATTAGTCCACAAGTGTCGTCATCAATTTTCAAAACCAAACATGAGATTTCAAATCCTCACCACGACTTCTCGGGGGTTGGAAAGGATGACACATCATCCTAGACACTACGGTGATACCACATCACCCACGGCTTTACGGGTAATACCTCATTACCCAACCAATATTATCAAACATCATACTCAAATATCATCAATCATAAATACAGGCACAAACGGCATCACCATGCCCCAAAACAACTTACGTGGAGGATCATATAGTAACCACGCCAACCGGACCATGGGGCCACTCTCCCCATGTCCGCTTCCTCGATAGGTCGTTTGCACCGCACCGGCCGGCTTGGTTCAAAATTATACCTCAACCCAACGGGTGTGGAATCAAGCCGCCCCATCCCGGCGTGTGGTGACGTGCGTATAATCGCACTAGGTAGAAGGTCCATGAACCGGTCCTTAGGGAGGTGAGTATCTCTCCGCGGGACTCATTCCCGAAAGTGTGATTAGTCCACCTCCATGTAGACTATCACCACCCACCTTTTTGTTGACATGGTTCGTTTCATTAACAAGGTTATATTAACGACAAAGCCTAGCGAAGCCCCACGCACATAGCCCATGAGTACTCCCGCACGGCTTGCCATGGTTATACTTATCTTAACATCTTATTAATTATTATAGGAATTAGGTCAGGTTAAGGGGGTAAGGACTTGCCTCTATCTGCTGACGAGTATATCCAAGGTTCTTGTTCTGGTGCTCCGGCTCCTGTGTTTGGTGTAGCGATGCTTCTGGATTCGTCGAGTGGCCTCCGGTGTTGACAAACATAAGACACAAGCATAACAATCAAAGCAAACGACATTCCTACGTGGGTTAGCTTTTGGGGTCGATGGATAGATTACCGTCTACTCCTATCATTATTTTGTAAGTTTGAAGTATGATAGGATAGACAGAATCCATTCATCTAGGTGGATCCTACAGGCGGGATTAGTGCAGTGTGACCGCATAATGGAGAACCAAACCACATCGCTAATGTTCACTATCATGTGAACCTGAAGATCATGACATGGTTGGCTTCCAAGTCCGCACGGGGTTGGTGACACATACGCACATGCATATGTATACGCCTAGGGTTGGGGAGGGTGAGAGACCTATGCTAGGGTTAGCCGTACATAGGGTTACACCCGGGTAGCGGGTATATCTACGCACGTAGAGACACGTATACCAGAGTATATGCATGGAATACAAATACCCAAGTATACGAGCTAGGTTAGAAAAGGTTAGCCATGCGTAGATATAACCGATAGGTATATACGTATATTTATTTATATTTTGAAATACCACTTTATACATTTATATACGTACATAACCTCTCGCGTATACCTGGCATGTGGACAACTACGTGTATGTATATTCGAGTATTCGTGTACGTGAAAGTGTACACGCATGCAAGAATATACGGTGCATAGTGTGGTTAGCGAAGGGGTAAACTAGGGTTTACGAAATCTACAGAGCGCGATTAAATAAATAAATAGAGCACACATAAACTAGAATTTAAATGGGCATCAAATATTAGGACAAGGGCATGAATAAATAGAGCATGATTTTAGAAGAATTTATGAATTTGAACGGAGTGGTTTGGAGTTGGAACGAAGGAGATATGAATTTCCAAAGTTTAATAGGAATTTTATAAATGAGGTAAACTTTGGAATTTAATTCTGGAACTTTGGAAATATGGAGGCTGGAAAGTAAAGGCTTGGGTAGGGTCTAGAGTGTACCTAGTTTATTTAGAAATTTTCTGGGATTTTTCTGATACTGGAAAATGGACTTTTGCTCTTTCGTGTACACCATCTCGGGTGTACCTAGCATTTTAGTCAGGGCTGACACGCGGGTCCAGGGTCACAGTGGGGGCCGGCTGGTCGCTGTGCTGTGAACTCAGCTTATGCCCCTGTGAACCAATCTGAGCTGTGCACCTATTCTCCCTTTATTTCTCATGGACCGAGTCCATTTAAATGAAGAGGGATGTGTGCTTCCTTTGACAGGTGGGGCCCATGTTGGGGATAAGATTGGATCCCATCCTTCACGGGATGCTGTTCACGCACGGGTTCACGGACGGACTTCGTTCGTCGTCCCCGTTCGCTTCCTCGTTCCACGCCGCGCGAGAGAGATTTGGGAACGGAGTATGGCCGGCGGCTGGTGGCTGGGTGGTGGCGTCCTGGTGCCCGGCGGGGGCGGCATGGTGGAGGCTGTGGACGAGGCTAGCAGCGGCGGTGAGCGTGGCTTGGCGTGTGGGCAGCGGCTGCCGCGGCGGCGAGCGGGTGCGGTGGGGCAGAGCGGTGGTAGCGGCGGCGCTTGGCGGATGCGGCGCGACAGCAGTGCGCAGTGGCGAGTCGTGGGCTGGGGCGCGGCGCGCGGCGCGGCGCGAGCGCGGGCAGGCACGGCGTGGCCACGGCGCGCGTGGTGGCGGATGTGGGCAGCGGCGCGATGGCTTGGTGGTGAGCATGGCGAGGCTGGAGAGCAGAGCGGCGGCGCGGACTGCGGGGCAGAGCAGCAGCAAGAGGGAGAGGAGAAGAGCTCGGGGTGGAAGAAGCTGAGGCCGAGCTCGAGGGGCGAGGGAGCTACGGCGTCCATGGCCGGCTATTTATAGCCGCGGCGGAGGGGGCGCTCGCCGGAGATCTTTTCCGGCATGGTCGCGCGCGTGCTGTGGCGAGGTCGACGGGAGCAGGGGCGGTGCTGACGCGGTCGGACGCGGAGGAGACGCGGTGAGAGGCATCTCCGGCGAATATGCCCTGCCCTGTACGTGTCCGAGCTCGCTGGGTTGAGCTGGCAGCCATGTCGTGCTCCGGTGCGTCGTCCTGTCATGTCCATGGCGCTGTGGCGAGGTCCACGGCGTGCGCGAGACAGCGGGGGTGCGTCCACGGGCACAGTGGCAAGGTCAGCAGCGTCCCTGTGGGAAGGTCGCCGGCACAGTGGACGTCGGCACGTGACGACGACGGAGGAGCTGGCGTTCGCGTGTGCGGGGAGAGGGCCAGCTGTCCAGGCAGCGCGTCGGCTTCTCCGACATGGTCCAGTCGTCCCCTGTGTGAAGGTCGCCGGCGCTGTGCCGCGCGTGTTGTGCGTGCGTGCGTGAACCAGGGTTGGGGAAAGGATAAGGATGGAGGAGGAGGAGGAAGGGAATGACTGGTGGGACCTGCTCGTCATAGAGAGGGGATGGGAAGTGGAGTTGGGCTGGCTGATGATGATGGTGCGCTGCTGGGCCAAAAGGGGAAGGAGCCCGACGGCACTTCTCATTTTATTTTCCATTTTCCAATCAGATTTTTGTAATATATATATACGCACATATACATATACTCATAATTGTATGAATACATGTATCTATTTGTATGTATTTTTAGCCATGCTTTCATGTATGGTTATGTACGCATACACACGCGGCATAGCTCCTTTATTTTCCCAGAAAATAAACTAGATCTCGAAAGGATTTCGTATTAGGAAATGTGGTGCTTGGGGTTGATGGAGATGTGGTGGTTGGTAATTCACGTGGAAAGGGTCGACGGAAAATATTTGGTGGAGGATGATCAAAGGAGAAATTATTTGGTGGGGTGTCAAGGAGATATTATATTTGGTGAAAAGATCAAGGATATTGTTTGATAAATCAAGGAGGGGGTATATGGTGGAGATGGTCATGGATGTGATGACAAGGAAAGGTCGAGGGAGAAGGGTGATCAAGGAATATATTATTCGATGCCAAAATAAATTCTAGCGAGACAAACATTCAAGCAATCATTCAAGCATTCAAACATAAACCCTAAATAATTCTATATGGTGAGCTCCATGCAAGGTTTTCGAAAATGGGTTTTTGATTGTGCGGAAAATAAACCAAGTTTTAGTTGGTAATTATAAAAAGTTCAAATTTTTAGTGAATTTTAAAATGATGCAAAAACACGGGTGTTACATCGACGTTCATGGCTAGCTAACCCCTTTTGACGTTGGGGTATGTCTGCGAGGTTTGGTCTCTGGTCTCTAAATCGGCGTACTATGGTCCATGAGTTTGGGAGCCTTGGCTAAAGCCGTGGAAAGATCATGTCTATGCAATTGACAATGACGCCATTGGCGCCGTTCACCTCCTTGGGGCGTCGATATTTCCAAACTCTATAACCGAAGTTACATCGATCTCCCCTGTAGCGAAAAGCCTAGCTCTAGCTATATCGGGAGCCGGTGGCGGCGGCGTCGTTGACGACCCTCTTGAGGGTGCCACTGCGGAAGAGTAGAGCCCAGCTCATGCCGTGGTCTTGTTGTTGCCCCTCTTTTATAAGTCTGGCCATGGTTGTTGGGCATCGCCAACATCGACGAGTGTCCTTTGTTGGCGTCTCTGCTCCGCCGGCGGTCCCCTTGGTGGTGCCAGATATTAAATGTCGGGTGGTGTTCCACCGCTGCCGCCATTCCCCTCCATGGATTCCTCTCGTGGCCGGCATTGGATGGTGGTACTTGGGCCTGTGGAGGATGTCACCATCGGTTTGAGGGGAGGTCGCCGTGTCGGTTGTCTGCCGTCACTCTTAGTCCCCATTCCACCTCCTCGAGGCGGGATGACGGTGGAGCGGTGGTGGGCACAATGGCCATGGTGAAAACGGCGAGTATCTTTGCTTTCGGGGCGCGCAGATCGGCGTTCGGTTGGCGTTTTGCGGCTAAGTCTAGATTTCTCTCGAATATGCTAAGTTTTTCTCTTTATTTTGATGTATCTGTGTTTAGCCACCTCTCTCTAATCTTTGGAGAGTTGTTGTGTTGTTTTGTTAGTGGATATGACACAATCTCGCCTCAGGGTAGAGGCTGTTGTACGGTTTTAGTCCGGTTTTCTAAAATTAACTGGATGATAGGGTTTTGCCTGCTACTCTAGTTGCTATTTTGTTTTATCAGCTAACTATAATATAATGCTAAGTACTATAAGGCTCCCCCATAGGGTATCTGTTGGATGACCCTGCATACCCCATGGGTCTGCCCCTGTGTGAGGATGTATGTATATATAGCAGTGCAAATGCAGAAAACAGGTGCCACCAGGTTCTAAGCTCGTGCTAGACGTAATTCCCCATTAGTTCACAGCGGAGCACATGCAAAAGAGTGTTTTTTTTACAACATGCAAAAGAGTGTTGGTTCCCCTAAATCCGCTCAAGGAATGGTATTTTTCTCTCACAGAATCAGCCAAAGAAATTAACCACCGGCCGATCGAGCAGGAATCCTAAACTCTATAAAGCTTCGGCTTTCCACACAAGCAGCTCCTCCAAATCAAGATCATTATCGGAGCATCACCACACCATCTATGGGACGTCTTCATCAATGGTAATAACCAATACTCACTTAACTATATCCTAGCCAAATATGTGGGTGGATGTGCAACTAATTGTTCCCTAAATACAAAGTGGCCTTAATCTTTAATTAATAACTTGTTCCAATTGGAAGATGGGATATTGAAGACATCTTAATATTACTGACCAGATGATAATTTTCCATTACAATTTTATTTTTTTCTACAGTTTTTTATATATAAAGACAAATAATAATACCTCCAGATAAGCTATGCAAGCATACATCACTCTTTATTTATTGGTTGATAAATAACCATAATGCATGTATGGAGCCTTTATTGTTTAGGCTGCTTTGAACACCAACCACAAACTTTTTTAGCTAGAGGGGCAATGGATTGAGGAAAAGGCGCTCGATCGTATCCTTCATTAACTTGCAGTTTGTGTGTGCATCTTTTTTACCACTATAGGTGAACGGCATGCACATTGCCAGGTTGATAATTCGCTGCACCGCAGGAAGTAGCTCAGGATGCTGAAACCGAGCTCCGTTTGCTGTCTTCCATCCATCCTCAATTAGGTAGCCTATTTCAGTCATGGCTACCTCACTTGTTACACTGTACTCGTTCATGTAGCACTCTACGGAAGTTGGCACATCTTTCTTGGTCTTCCCGGTCTGCAAATTAAACAACATAAAGTGCATGCTCAAATTATATATTAAGTCAGCCACAGGATGCACATACTTTATGAGCATTCATTAACAACCATATATATGTACATAAAAAATGATATGGTATAACAAACTCTACGTTAAATGAAGCAATGTCGTTCAAGAAACGGGCTATCCGTCCGAAAGTCAAAACAGCAGTGTCTCCCCTTAGTGCCCACTCAAATGCATCTCTGGTTGCTTCATCACCCATGCCAAGTAGAATCGTGGTAGCTGATACTTGAGGTCCGATCGTTGACGTAGACACCTTCACATGTTCTTTAAAAGTTGGCATGCAATTATGATGGAACCATTCACTTTCATGGAGATAACTTTCAGCTGACATCTGAAACTGTACAGATAATGCATCTTTACTGATATATATATAAAATGGTTTGATCATTGATGGCTTGTTGGTGGTTGTTTAATAATTAGTCTGTACGTACCGCTTTCTTGCTATAAGCCACACGGTACCTCTCATTTGGTTGCAGTTCATCCTCAAATTCTTCGAAGGTTTGTAAAAGCCTCAGGTAGAACTTTCTCAGGTACTCAGGTAACATAGAAACTGCACTATAGTCCCATCTGCAACACACAATGTTGATCTTGCATCAAAATTAAACTATTTAGTGGATCCACGTAGATCGAGTAGGCTAGAGGAATACCTTCGTAAGGCTTCAGTGAGCTTATGCGACTCATCTAAGGTAGCATGGTCATCATAAGTATCATCTTCCATGGTCATTAGTGAATAAACTTTGGTAAGCATTGCCCGAGCTCGTGAGTAATCTTCCTCGTAGTATACTGTGTAGGACCAGAAGAAACACCCAACCACGCGATCACGCACGTAGTTTAGTTCCACTTCTTGGTAAATATCCTTCCACCATCTGAAAAATTGTCTATATGCCATCAGTAGACTAGGCGTGGACTAATTTGTGCTCATTAGTAGAAATCATTTAGCCTTTTACAAGCTTTGAAGAGTACTTTTTTTTTGCGAAACAGCTTTGAAGAGTACTGTGTTCCCTGCCTATATATACTGCAATCTCACATGAGGTACTAAAATGAACACGATGATTACTGCCCTTAATTATAGGACATAACGGATTATTAATTGCGCCTACAAATGAACATACATAAATTTGTTACCTATACTAAAATTTTGCATTTTGCAATTTCTGGAAAAGGAATGCACCCTTTGATAATCTTAGGGTAAGTGAAATTTGGAATGAAAGTGTCATGCATACAACACGGGCTGTGAACCTCGGTAGAGAAAAACGGGCCAACATGGGCCCAGGGAGGCGCTCCAACCGTGCCTCGTGCTGCGCATTAGGGTTACACATACGCACGTAGGAATTACTGTAGCACACAATGTGCGTAGCAGCACGGCCGCCGCCGCCACAGTTGCTATCAGCTGGTTACCTTATCAAGTCCAAGTAAATTATGAAAGAGTCTATTAGAGTTTGAGTTTGTTAAGAAAAAAGGAGAATCCAATCTTATAAGGATCTCCGTGGTTGCTTAGGAGTCACGTCAGTGGGGACTATAAATACTAAGCGCAATGTAACAACTGCAAATCAAGAAAGGAATAGTCGAAAAAACTTTAACCTAAAGCTCTCAAGCTCGCAAGCTCCCTCTCCTCCCTAACCCTAGCTAGCCGCTGCCCCTATGCCTCTGCCGCTGCTGATCACGCCACCACCTTTGCCGCACACCTTCTCGGCGCCGCCACTCCTCCTTCCCCACGCCGCACACCCTCTGCCCTTGCACCGCTGCCCCTCTGCCCTAGCCGCCATCCGGAACCGCCATCGGTGTGCCCTCAGGCACGCCTCTTATAGAAAGAAAAATGCTCGGATTTCACTTGTACAGAGTTAGGTTGCAATTAGCTAATACAGAAAAATAAAGGATGAGAACGGAGTGTGTATCATAGCAGGAACAAAACATCTGCAATTCCGACACACCAACGATGAGAGTTTTTTTGCACATTATTTGTATATAATTTTTATACAGTCATGTATCATGTCATTGGGGCGGGTCACGTCCCTTTCATTTTCAAAAAGTTTATCTCCCTAGTTATAATCACACTTACAGGTAATCCACTAACATTATACTCAAGCTGTTTGTTTCCATATGACGTGAGGACAAAAAAAAAAATGCCAACACATTTAATTAGTTTGTCTTAAACGCCATATAATTAAACACATGAGGACAGCAAAGTTATAGTTTTTTCTTAATATGTCACATTAGCTTTGTCCCAAGTCAAACAATACTCTTTTTAACCATTCGTGTAACATTAGTGGAAGCCTGGAATAAAAAATGGGAAAGAAAAAAGTTGTCTTGCACGTTTTTAATAAGAAAAAAAATATAATTAAAAGTTTAGAACACGCATACTGTGAAATGGCTTTGAGCTCTTTCAAGTGAAGACGTTGAAGTAGGTTAAAGTCCAGCTTTGCAAGCTCTAGTATGGAGGGATTGTACGTTTGCTCTTGAATATATTCGGACATATAATCAAGGGCCTCCAATCTCTTAAGTGTCCTTGGCAATGGTAGCTCAAGGGCCCTGGTAACTTGACCAGTTAATGGGGACCTGATGCTACCTGTTAATAATCCCAGTTCCAGATGATGCCTTGCAAACTGAATTGCTTCTTCAAGTTCAATCTCTCCGTGCGTTAAAAGGTGAGCAGCATTGTATAAGCTTAACAAGCCTCTATAATCATTTGTTATTTCTGCACAGAAGCTTCCATCATCACCTCGGATCTTGCTGATCAATTCGTCTGTAATTAAAATATGGGACATATCGAGTTGTCATGGCAATGGTAGGCAAACTATATGCAGGACACACACATATACTTTACCTACCTGAAGAAACCCACAGACCATGGGTCCTAAGGAGGCGAAATCGCAGGGCAACTTCATGGAGGCTACTGAATAACCCGCCACAGCCGTGTATGCTGCATAGTGTGGCACCAATCTGCTCTTTGAAGAGATGATCAATAGTCAGATGCTGGAGGGTGTCTACAAGGATCATTTGGTGCACCGCGTTGCTGTCGCTGCAGGCCTCAAACAGTCCACGCACCTCCTTCCTCAATTGATCGACCCTCTCCCTCATGCTTCCCTCCGACATCTACAAGAATTATATATGCAATTTCAAGGCATATATGCATATAGTATAGCATAGAAACCAGACATGGTAAAAATTAATAAATCGAGCATGAGTGCGTGCCTGCATTGGTTTAGGGACATAATGGATGAAGAAGTCACCCCACACTGAGGGGTCAACCGTCCTTGCCTCAGCAGCGGTGGTGTTGTTGGCAGCCATTTGCGGGGATGTGCCTCTATTATGTCTGAGGAGCTTGATATATATAATGCCCTACTACTCAGTACGTACTCAATGTGCCTCTATTAGCAGCTCAGCGGATATATGTAAGAGTAATATTAGTAAAAAAAGATTGTCACGTTTTTCTTAGCAGCTCGTCCGTCCACTTTGCTGAGCAGCTCAGCTAGTCGACATGCCTGACACGTGAAGGGAATTATTATAAGCCAACATGAATCAGATGTTTTGCGCACAATAATACTGTTAAGCGAGGAATCACAAAAATCATACAGAGAACAGACTTTCAGTACATGTCTTTCGTTTACCTTTAATCCCCAACCCTTACTCCCGGGTCTACAACCGGGAATAAAGCCCCAAATGAACAGGAAATAAAGGCCGTTTGTGTACTAATATTTGGGGTCCGGGACTATAGAATAGATTAATCCCGGTTGGAGCCACCAAACTAGATGTCATAGCCGCGACGGGAGGGGCGGCGGCGATGACGGCGGCAGCGCAGGGGGCGGTGGCGCGGCTGCCCTAGGGCAGCGTGGGCGGCGGCGTGCAGTGCGGGGTGGCAGGGCGGCGCGGCTGGGGTGGGGAATATTTTCCTTTATTTGCTTGTCCCTAAGAGATTACATCCTCCTTATTTATATAGCCCTCCTATGGGACTTGTATCTCAAGCAATCTCTAAAGGTTTCCTTATATTTCGAAGTATCTTTTTAGAAGCAAACTCTTATTCTTTTCCTAATAGGAGAGTTTCTTATAGATTGGAATATCTCGGGACACAAAAGTCCTAATCCTAATCCGATTCGGTGATGGCGTGAGAGGTGGGAGAGGTGGCGGCAGCCGCCCCATGGGCAGCGTGCGCCTCCCTCCTCGGTACCGGTGGGCTGCCCCCCCCTCTAGGCCGGGCCGGTCTGTGCCGTGACATCTCCCCACCGTTCGACGAAGCGGCATATCGCGCGCCGCCCAACCCACCGGTCGGGCGTGAGAGCCGTGGCGACCGGTGAGGGCGAGGCACTAGGACTGTAGCATAGCCGAGGCGACCCATCTTGTCATTGAATTCGTTGACATTGGAGGCGTCATCGTCGAAGGAGAAGTCGGCTCAGTCAGCAAGTAGATGCTGAACTTGTAGCTGATCAGAGGGTGCACCAAAGGCCTAGCCACCCTTGCGGCCTTCATGATGGCGTTGCTCAAGACGATGCACATCTCGGTCATCTGGCGAGAGGCTAGCGGGTGTGGGGATCACTCCCGCCCCCTTAGCCTCGCGCTCGGAGGAGGCGGGAAGGGAAGGAGGGCTTCCCACGGGATGAGTCGGGGAACACAAGCGGAGCGGAGAGCCTCTCGTGGCCCGACCTTGTTTTGGGGTTGCCGAGGGTCGGGCGAGCGTCGGGGCGCTCGGGCCTCCGGCCGGGGAGGTGTAAGACGATGCGTGGGGCGAGACGCGGATGCAATAAAGCGAGTAAATGGCACTTAAAGGCGGCCAACCACCGATCCCTTTCCTTGTGCCCGTACCGGGTATTTATAGGAATACAAAGGGGTCGGAGGCTGATTTACAATTTGGTACATGGTAGGTAGGAGTACACACACACACTTGTTGGGCCCTCACAAGGGCGGCCGTGGTAACTAGCCGTCTCGGGGGTTAGTACAGAAATACACACGTGGCCTCTTCTTGCACGGGGGCTTAGGGTTTTCCTCATGCCGGCCCGCCCGGTCCCGCACTCTGCGGGGGGGGGGCGGATCCGGAGGGGCCCCTCCCCGGCCTCTCCCATTTGTTTGGGCTCGTTGCTTGGGGAGTCCCCCTCCGGCGTTCCCCCCCGCACAAGAGTGGACCGCCTTGCTCGGCCGATCGCCGACTACGCAGGCTGCCCTCGACGGAAAGAAGGAGCCTTCACGGTTCACGCGTCCGCGGAGGGTCCTCCGCTTGCGATCTGCAAGACTTCATAACCCGGTCAACGAGAGGTTAGAACTTGGCCCCCGTAGTGAGGCTGCGGGGCTGCAGGGAAATTTGGCGAGGGTCGCCCTCCCCAGCGGCAGCCCCTCGAAGGTGCCGGTTCCCTCAGGGGGACGGGCGAAAAACGTCCTTCCGGGAGGGTCCCGTGCGGGTGGTGTGCTTGCCACCCCATGGGCCCTTGCCAGCGGCGTCCACGGCTGCTCGTGGGCCTCGCGGAGGTGGGCCTCGGCCCTCTTGCTTCTCTGCGTGTTAGGGTTTGGCTGCCCTTGGTCGGATCTTTGTTGGTTAGCTCGAGTGGCGCGGATCGGGGTGGGACTTTGTGTTTGTTTAGGGGGTACGGATGTCGTTCGTTTGCCGCGTGGGGCGGATCGAAGGGGGCTGGCGTTGTTTTGGGATCGGGCCGTGATCTTCGGGGGTTCGCGGCTGCGTCCCGCTCGCGCCCCCTCCCCGTCTGGCCTATAATCACGCACGGTTGGTGGGATTAGGGTTTGTGCTCTCTTTTTGCTTCCACGCTCTCGCTTTCGCCTCCTTTCACGCTCTCGCTTTCTTCATTTGCTTGTTGCCCTAGGTTCTTTGCTCTCTTTTAGCGGAGGCTCCCTTTCACCGCGGAGGGTCCATCGATGGCTCGTACCCGGGGGGAGACCATGAGGCCCAAGACCGTCGTCGAGTGCCCGAGTTTCCTCGGGCAAAGAGCACCAGATCCCCGAAGGCGTTCCCGAAGGAGCACGAGTTCTTCCACAAGAAGCGTTTTCGCGCCGGAGGGCGAGACGGTGCCGCGCGGCTTTGGCGAGGTCATCGTCTTGAGGAGTTCTTCCACGCGGGGCTCCGTTTCCCCGTGTGCGAGCTTCGTCTTTGCGGGGTGTTGCGGAGGTTTAACCTCCGCTTCCATCGGCCTCACACGGCGTCGTGCTTCCAGCGTCGATGGCGTATGTCTAGGCGTGCGCTCCGTCGGCGCTGGAGCCGACGGTGGGCGGCTTCATCGGAGCCCACACCGTGCACTACCGGCCCGCGCCCCGTCGAGGCGACGGAGGAGGAGGTCTTCCGCGCCCGACGGCGTATGCGGTTTCATCCCCCCACGGTGTGGAGGCTCTGCCGCGGCGCAGGAGAACAAGTGGGGCACGGTATGGCTCGACCACTGGTTCTATTACCGGTTGGAGGGTGCGGGAGGGGGCTCTCACGGTGATCCGGAGTCCCTCGCCATCGCGAAGGTGAAGCCCGTGAAGGCGGCGGAGGCGACAAAGGGAGCCGGGACGCCCCCGGCGTCATGTCCGCCATGTCTGCGGGGCGGGACTGTGGTGGGGAGGCGGCGCGCGGTACAAGTCTTTGTGGGCGGGGTGCCCTCCGTTGAGGTTGCGGACTCGGCGGAGTATGCCCCAAGGGGTTGAAGGCGTTGAGGTTTGACCTCGAGAAGATCGGCCCGAGTTGCTTGAGGCGGCGAAGGGCGATAAGGTGGAGTTCGGCCGGGTGGTGATGGCGGAGGCCACCGCTGCTCCCGACTTCCTTATCGGAAAGTTGGAGTCTTCTGAGGTCCGACGGATCCGCGCCTGCCTCGCCGACCGCCGCCGGGTGAACGGATCTTCGACTGCTTCGAGTCGATTTACGAATTTGGGCGACCGAGGCCGATGCCGATGCCATGGGACGGGGAAGAAGAAGCGGGAAGTGCCAGGGAGCGCAGCGTGCTGGCAGCGTCGTCCTCTCCGCGGCGGGGCGCTCATCCTCCGCTCCCCACCCGTCGCTCGGAGGGGCGGGGTCTTCGGGGGTGGGAGGGTCTCGAGTGGCTGATCTCGGCCGCTTCCTCATCTCCGATGATGAGGACGAGGCGGAAGACGCGGAGGTGGTAGAGGACGCGGACGCGGAGGAGGCCTCCGACAGCCGGCTCCGACCGTGAGGAGCTTGAGGAGAGGAGCCGTGATGGCGGACCCTCCAGGAAGAGGAGGGAGATGTCGACGAGGACGGCGGTGATGGTGGTGATGCGGAGCGGGGTGGTCCCGCCGAGGCCCGCCGCATGAGCAGCGTGTGCCCCACCCATATCGGCGATTGCCACGTGTGGTCGGAGGGCGCCATCTGGATGACCAGCGGAGGCCCCTTCCGATCGTGGCAAGGCGCTCTTGGGGAGTGGAGGGGCATCGACGTTGCCCTATGTAGCGGAGAGACCATTGGCATCGATGATGTCGATGTGGAGGCGCATACGGGTGCGGACCTCGCGACACCCCCTTCGCCCGGCTCCGGCGTTGAGCGGAGGTTCATCGGTCGGGTCTTCGACCGGTGCGGCCGCCGGGAGGCGGAGATGCGCATCGCGAACCGCCCCCTCCACGATATCCATGAGGACATCAAGGTGAAGACGGCGGAGGCTGGCGGGTGGCGGCGCGGGGAGCGACCATCCGTGAGGGCTGGGACTCCGTCGACCACGCGGATGCCATGAGGGGAAGGCCTCCGGCGACCTCGAAGAGAGTCGGCGGGAGGCCCAAGCTGAGGAGGCCGCCAACGAGGTGAAGCGCCTTCGGAGGGAGGTTACCGACCTCAAGGAGGCGAAGGTCCTCCGGGGAGAACGAGCGCTTGTCGGCGGAGGCGCGGGAGGGCCCGTGGGGCGCGGGATGCGGAGGTGGCGGCCTCGGCCCGCGAGCTCAACGCTGCGCTGGAGCTATCGTGGTATGCGGAGGCGGAGGCCTTCAAGGCGGCCCTCGGCCGCGTTTGTCGGGCATTGGGGCCGCCCCCCGGCCGTTGCCGGGCCGGACTCCGCTCGTCGGAACTGGATGCGTCGAGAGGTCGGGGGCTGCCGAAGGTGGTTTTCCCGCTTGACTGCGGACCCGGGGCCCGGCACCGGCCGCCGTCGCCTTCGAGGGGCCCTCCGCCATCCGGAGTGCGGCGCATCGAGTTGGTTGTCGAGGCCGGACCGCTCACTTCCCGCCCTCGGACGAAGTGAGGGCCTCGGCGGAGGAGGCGGGATGAAGCGCTTCACAGCCGCCTTCATCAAGCGCTTTTGGTATGAGGGGGGGTGGGAGGCGGCCCTCGACTTTCCCGGGGGCGATGTAGAGAAAGGTTGGTTGCATGCTTGTACGCTTGTTTCTTATCGTTCGCTTGTTGCTTCGATGCCTTATGTGTTGGCTTGATGTTGTTCTAGGTCGCTATAATTTCTTTGCTCCGAGCGAAGGGGCTCCCAGGTTGCTCGGAGGAGGTGCAAGTTCCGGACGGTTGAGGTGCGGGGTCACTTAGGGCGACTGCGGAGCCTCCGCCCCGGCTGAAGGCTGCGACCGTCTCGGCCTCGCGGCGTCCGCCCTCGGAGCCATGGCTTCCCCACTCCCGCGCATCTCGGACGATGCCTCCGTCTCTTTGTGCCCATGGATGCTATCGGCCCCCCACCGCGCCTCCGGCGACTCCTCCGGCCGCCGGCGCGGCTGCGGCCTCCGGCCGGTAACTTAGAGCTCCTTAGGGTGTGCGTGGTTTATTCGTCTTGGATCGGATAATCGTGTCTTTGTCAAACTTTTGGCCTTCGGGCCTTTTAAATTGGATGATGAATGGATGGCCTTAATGGCCGCTATTTCTGTTCTTCTTACTGCTCCGTGGTTTGTTTACGTCGGGCTGGGGCTAATAGCGCTTAATGGTTATGTTGGCCGCGCGGTACCGGGGGGCTGGCGGAGGGTACTTAACGTGGTCCCGTGATGATGAATCGTCGGGGATGTGTTTATCTCGGGGAGACTTGGGTTCATGTCATGCGGCGGCGGTTTCCGGATTGCCCTTCGGCGATTTTGGTGGGGAGGGTTGAAAATATGACATAGCCAACCAGGCCGGAGGCCTTCTGGCGGTCTCATGATTTGTGAGCCACCAAGTGGAGCGAGTTCTCTTCGGGGCTGGCCTCGGCGCGGCTATGGTGGAAGATGACATTGAGGATGATGAGGCCGTAGCCATCGCACTTGGTCATGCCGCTGCTTTGGGTCGATTGCGGAGGCCAAGTTGTTGTTCCAAAAGCGGGGAGGATGTGGGCTTCGAATGGAGCGACATGCGGAGGGTGTACCGGCATCGAGTGTTGGAGGGTGATCTCCCACTTGCTCTATCGGAGCCTTTGGTACCGGAGGCGTGTGGTTTTGTTGATGAGCCGTTGGTAGAAGTGGTGGATGTAGAGGAGTTTGTCGAGCGTGTTGCGAAGGTGGTAGTTAGGGCTATTCTTCACGGGGTTGTGACACGTGGGCGGGACGTGTCGCGGAGTTTCAAGAACTTTACCGCCCGCGGAGGGCTATGTAACTTTGCCGCTGTGAAGTAATGGATGTGTGTTGTATTTTCGAAGGGTTGTTTAAGTTTGCTACGTGTAGTGAATGACTTTTAATTTGAAGTAATGGATGAGTGTTTTATTGTGGGACTCGCGCATGTCGAAGGTAGCCGTGTTAGACAGCGGCGCCCCCTACTTTCTTTTGGTGCGAGACTTGCGCATGTCGAAGGTAGCCGCGTTAGACAGCGGCGTCCCCTACTTTCTTTTAGTGCGAGACCCGCGCGTTTTTGCGGAGGTAGCCGTGTCGAACAATGGCGTCCCCTATTTCTCTTAGTGCGAGACTCACGCGTTTTGCGGAGAGGTAGCCGCGTCGAACAAGCCGGCGTCCCCTATTTCTCTTAGTGCGAGACTCGCTGCGTTTTGCGGAGGTAGCCGTGTCAAAAACAGCGGCGTCCCTATTTCTCTTAGTGCGAGACTCGGCGCGTTTTCGGAGGTAGCCGTAGCGTCAAACAAGCGGCGTCCCCCTATTTCTCTTAGTGCGAGACTCGTTTTTGAGGTAGCCGCGTCAAATGCGGCGTCCCCTATTTCTCTTAGTGCGAGACTCACACGTTTTGCGGAGGTAGCGTCAAACAGCGGCGTCCCCTATTTCTCTTAGTGCGAGACTCGCGTTTTGTGGAGGTAGCCGCGTCAAGCGGCGGCGTCCCTATTTCTCTTTGTGCGAGACTCGCGCGTTTTGTGGAGGTAGCCGCGTCAAACAAGCGGCGTCCCCTATTTCTCTTTGTGCGAGACTCGGCGCGTTTTATGGAGGTAGTAGCGTCAAACAATGGCGTCCCCTATTTCTCTTTGTGCGGGACTCGCGTTTATGAGGTAACTCGGCGATGGTACTCGCGCTTTTATTGCTCATTCTTGTTACAAGGTGGTTTTTGACGCCGAGGGTCCTTGTTGGGCCCCGGGGTTCCCTCGTTGAAGCTTGGAGTTGTTGCGAGGGTGCGCCCTTGAGTTTTTGCGAACCCGCGACTCATCGTCCGAGAGGCTAGGGTCGGCGAGGTCCCCGGCGCGCGGTGGAACTCTTGCGGAGGTGGCCGGTGGGTGGGTCCCTGCGTCTTGTGCCGCCCTATCCTCGTTGAATGGCGGTCGTGCGGGTTGTCGCAGATTTGCGCCACCTTTCGCGTTCGTGTTCAGGGCTGCGCCCCCCCCTCCGGAACTTTGATTGCTTTGGTGGAGTTGCCCACGGGAGAATGTTACATTCTCCATTGTGGTATCCCCTTCGCAGGGTCTCCGCTCCGGGTTGGCCACGCTTTGCGCGAGGGTTCCTTGAGCTTTTTGCGAGGTGCTCCGGGCAGGTGGCGTAGGTGGTTCTTGGAGGACCGAAATGCTCTAGTTTGTCTGCATTTGGTCTTTGTTGGTTTTGCGGAGATTTGGATGTTTCGCGACCTTGGGGGCGCCTGTTTGTTGCTCTTCACAGCCGCGGTCTACCTCGGGGGTTTGTCTTTGGTTTACATTTTCCATTGTGGTGCCTTATTTGGATTGTTGGTCGGGCTTTCGGAGGTATCCCGGCATCCGCCTTGTAGGATTGGGGGCTTGGGTCCGGGGTGGTGGCATGGTGGTGTGTGTGGTTGGTGGCTACTCTCTTCCCGACACGGAACTCGTGGGGGGGGAGGTTTGGTTTTTATAGTGTCCAGGGGGGGGGTGCTCTGGTGGTGGTGCTCCTGGTGTTGGGTGGGCGTCATAAGTGCTTGGTGTGGTTATGGTTTGTAGGACGGAGGTCTTGTCCTTGGTGGGTGATGTCTTGAAGCGGTGGTTGGGGTTAAGGTTGTACGGTGGAGGTCTTGTCCTTGATAGGTGGCGTAGTTAAGGCCGCACAACAGAGGTCTTGTCCTTGGCGGTGGTGGTGTTAAGGCTGTACGGCGGAGGTGTTGTCCTTGGTAGGTGGTGGTGTTTTTTGATGTTGAGACCCTGGTGAAGGTGCCCGCGTCTCCGATCCCCTCGTCGTGCCCCGTGGGGGGGCCCGGACTTCGAGGGGTGCGGATGTGTACATTGCGAGCCCCCGGTGGAGGTGGCGGGCGCCGACTTTTTGTGCGCCTCCGCGGGTCTCATATTCGGAGAGCGGGGGGCGTCTTCATTGCGAGCCCCGGCGGAGGTGCCGGGCGCGACTTTGTCGCCTCCGCGGGTCTCATATTCGGAGAGCGCGGGCGTCTTCATTGCGAGCCCCGGGCGGAGGTGCCGGGCGCCCGACTTTTGTGCGCCTCCGTGGGTCTCATACTCGGAGAGCGCGGGGCGTCTTCATTGCGAGCCCCCCGGGCGGAGGTGCCGGTGCCCCGACTTAACATAATTTAGAGTGAGGAGTGTTTTTGTTGGTTTGACCGGGCCGAGGGGTGCAGCCTTGCGCTGCCCTCCCCGAGCGTGGGCAATCCCGATTACGCCATGGCGATGAGGGCTGGGTGGCGCCCGGCCAGCCCCTTTAAGTGCTATACTTGCGTTGCAACTTTCTCCGATATGGGGGTAACTAACTTTTTGCATATATTAGATATTGGTACTTGCCTCATTAAAAAACCTTGCGCCCCTTCGCAAGGAAAAAAGAGTGCAACCCGAATTGTTCACAATCTTAACTTTAGAAAGGAAAACTGAAATGGAAAAAAACGGGTAGTGTCCCTACAACTCGCGAGTGCACGGTACATTGCACCGCTAGGGGTAGTACTTGCGGAGGTCGTCGACGTTCCATGTGTGGGGGAGGTCATGGCCTTCGAGGTCTTGCAGGTGGAATGAGCCGGGTCTTGTGCTTTTCGTGATGAGGTATGGGCCCGTCCATTTGGGGACGAACTTGCCGGCCATCTTCGCATTACGCTTCTGATTAGCACGAAGTCTCCGACGGAGATCGTGCGGAGGCTGAGCTTCTTGTTTCTCCATCTTGTGGTTTCTTCTTGATACGTGTGGAGGTTGAGGACGGCCGTGTTTCTTGTTTCTTCGAGGAGGTCCTTCGCGAGTGCCTCTTCCTCCGGGGGCCACGGTGACCCTCGGCGATGCATGCTTTAGTCCTTCTGGGAGGACGGCTTCTTCTCCGAACAATAGCTTGAAGGGCGTGAATTTGGTCGCTCGACTCTCGGAGGTGTTATGTGACCACACCACCGGAGTGAGCTCCTCCGCCCATTTTCCTCTTGGCTTCGCATGGACCTTTGCGCCGATACCCTGCAAGATTATGCCGTTGGCTCTTTCCACAAGCCCGTTAGATTGGGGGTGCCTTACGGAGGCGAAGTGTATTTTGGTGCCTATTTGATGGCGAAAGCTGCTTGAAGCCTTCGCTATCGAATTGAGTGCCATTATCGACCATTATGCTCCGTGGGGTTCGAAGCGACACGATCTGGCTTTGCGGAAGAACTTTTGTACTTGAGTGAGAGGTTATGCTTGCGAGAGGGCGGGCTTCGATCCATTTGGTGAAGTATTCGCCGCCACTACTGCATAGCGGAGGTTCCCTGGGCCGGTGGCATTGGTCCGATGAGGTCTATCGCCCATCGCTGAAGGGGGGCAGTGGGGCGGATGGGGTTGTCGGAGCCCCCGGCTGTTGGAGTGGTCTTGCCGTCGGTTGGCATCCTTCGCGAGTGCCCGACCGGAGGTCCGTAGCATTGTTGAGTGCGGTGGGCGATGAGAACCCTTGCCTCGAACACCTTCCCCACTAGTGCTCGGGGCCGTTGTGCGCGAGCCGCAGCGAGGTGCCTTCGTGGACCTCCGCTAGGATGGCGCGACCTTCGCCGTAGATATGCACTTGAGCCATGGGGCGATTACGGATGCTTTGTATAGCTTGTTGTCGATCAAAGCGGTAGCCCGGACCTTTTGCTCAACCCTCTTTTGTTCTTCCTTAGGCGTGGCTCGAAGAGGCCCTTTATGAATGCTATGATTGGTGCTCTCAATCTTATTTGTGGATGGCGCCGACCCGATTTCGGAGGTGGGTCGTTTTCCTAGACCGCGGGGCTGTGTAGTACCGGAGAACACGCCCCGTGGTAGCGGCTCGCTTCGGGCGCGCAGCCATAAGCTCGTTGGCCGCGCCGTTATCCCTGCCGGATATAGTCTTGGTTGTGACCCGAGGAAGAAGGCCTCCGTCTTTCTTAACCGTGCGGATACTTGCGGATTTACGGGTGCTGGCCCTATTGTCCTTCTCGGCCGCCGAGACTACCTCCGAGTCGGTCTTGATGATGGCCCTCCCGACAATGCCGGAGCTTGTTAAGTGCCGCCAGCACCGCTTCGTGATTCTGCTGTATTGTTTGTGCTTTGGAACTCAAGCCCGGCCGCATATCTTTGCTTGACTCGGAGGGTGAGGTGATAATGGCTGCAATGCCGGCTCCGCGGGCTCCCCCGGGCTCCGTCACGTGTGCGCTATCCATACCGGGTCTAGATTCATTTGCCTGGTTGAGCGTGTCGGGGGTCCGATCCGCAGGAAATCTGCGAGGGCACAGGACTTGATGGCTGTTCTGCCGATGAACCCGATTGCATGGTCTCCGATCTCGGTTGCCCACTTCACTATTACGCCCCACGGACTCGGGTTCCCCGAATATGTTGTCAAGGGAAAACTCGAAGGTATGGTGATCTCATGTGCTTGGAAGTAGTGCTTGAGTTTTCTTGTCGCCATGACTACTGGCGTATGCTACCTTTTCGGCTACGTGTAATTTAGCTTTGGCCCTTCGAGGGTTTCGGAGACGTAGTAGATGGGGACCTGCTTGGGTGGTGCCCGTCGTTTACCTCTTTGATGAGCACTTACCGACGGCGTGGGGGATGCGGCGACATAGAGGAGGAGCCCTTCGCCGGGTTCGGAGTGGCGAGGGTGGTAAGGTTCTTGAGGTCTTTGCTTGAGGTCTTGAAGGCATCTTGTTGCGGAGGCCCCGGCTGAGCGGGTGCATTTCCTTTAAAGTTTGGAAGAAGGGTAACCCCCGCTCGCCGACACGGAGATAAACCTGCTCAAGGCGGCGAGGCGTCCCCGCTAGTCTCTCGGACCGACTTTACGTTTTTTCGGAGGCTCCATTGCGGTGATTCTTTGCGATCTTGAAGGGTTGGCCTCGATCCCCTTGACCGATACGAGGCAGCCTAGTAACTTGCCCTTGCTTACTCCAAATACACACTTGGCGGGGGTTGAGTTTGAGCCTAGCTTCGCGCAATTTGTGAAGGTCCTTTGGAGGTCCGTGATGTGGTCTTCCTTTAGCTTGCTTTGGACTACCAAGTCATCGGCGAGGCCGAGATGGCGCTATCGTCTCTCGAATACCTCCGCATTGTCATGCGTGCGAAAGATGAGCCGACGTTGCGAGAGGCCTTCGGCCATTCTTACGAAGCAATAAGTTCGAAGGGGTTATGAAACTTGTCTTCTCCTCATCCCTGGTTCATCCAAATTTGGTGGTATCGAGAAACTTGATCCCGGGAGGGACAACCTTTCGCAACTTCTTCTTTGCATCGACTAGAGAGCTAATTCGGAGGAGGGGAAAATCGTCCTTCGGGCATGCTTTGTTCAGCCGGTGAAATCCACACACATCCTCCATCCGGTGGGCTCCGCTTTGTCCTTGCTAAGGCTTGCTTTTTTACCATGACAACGTTGGATAACCAAGTGGGGTACTTGACCAGGGGCGGATGACCTCCGGCGTCTAGAAGGCGGTTCACCTGCACTGCTATTTGCTACTCTCCTCTCGTCGACATTTTGCGGAGCTTACGCTTTTACGGGAGTGGTGTCCGGTCTTATGTTGAGGTGGTGCTCGATGAGGTCGCGGCTAACACCTTGTAAATCTTCTCGCGGACCGAGCAAACACATCGGAGTTCTCTCGGAGGCATTGCGGGAGTTACGCCCGGAGGCCTGGTCCAAGAGCGCGGATATGGTTACTTCTACGTCTGGTCATAGTTGAACAGCGACTTTCTTCGTTTCCTCTGGCCGGTAGTGCCCGTGGGGAGGCTCAGCGTCGCCTTCTGGCTGTCTCTCTTGTCTCTCTAGTTCTTGTTCGAGGTTGTGGGACGTTTGCGCCGCCCGGTGTGTAACCCCCTCCCGTTTCTTCTTGCTGGTGCGGTCCCCGAACACGGCAATTATCTTGCCGTCGACGGAGGGCATCTTCATGCATAGATAGCTTGGGTGGAGGACCGCGTCGAGCGTGTTGGTGACTCCGCGACCGAAAAATGGCGTTGTAGGCGTAGTACATGTCCACCACGTCGAAGGTGATGTTTTTCGACGGTGGATGGGCTCTTTCCCGAAGGAGACCGGTAGGGTGATTTTTCCGATGGTCCCTACTTGCCGGCCTCCGGCCAAGAGGGGTTGCCTCGCTGGTTGGAGCATGTTCCCGCCGAGGCCCATCTTATCGAAGGTGGATGCGAGCGGGATGTGCGCAGCTGCCCGTGTCTACTAGGATCACGGTAACCGTCCGACCTCCGATGTTGGTGTCAATGACCATTGCATCGGTGTGAGGGTAGTCTCCGAGCTTCATGTCTCCCGTTGAAGGTGATCGGGATATGTGACTAGCGGCTGTTTACGTGGGGCCCCTCTCGCACCGACATGATGGACCCTCGATAGTGCTCCTTTATTTGTCGTTTGTTGCCGTGGTTTTCGTTGGAGCCTCCCGTGATAGCGAGGATGACTCCGTAAGATGAGTTGGGCTTCTTCGACAAGCCGTTTGGATTTCTCGCTTGGACCGGGTGTTGCCGGGTGAAGGTGGTGCGGGCAGCGGAGGTGGAGGTGGTAGGGCTTGGTTATGGTAGTTTGGTTGCGGAGGCTCGGGGGGTGTGAAGCGCGGTACTCTTCGGTAGTAACGCCGGTAATTTGGTCCGGGCCGAAGGTCTTTGGAGTGGAAAGCCGGGTAGTGGAAGCTTTGGGTGTCTTTGGGGTTCCGTAGTCGAAGGGGGTGAAAGTGTAGTGGTTGGAATGGGTGTTTGCTGGTTTCCTTGTGTGGTTAACTTGCCTCACGGGGGTTTTTGCGAAGCTAGCTCTGTCCATCGCCTCTTTCCCCTTGGCGAAATACGGGCATTGTTTGGTGTAGTGGCCTTTGCCCTCTCCTTGATAATGGCGATGAGTGTTGCTTTTGCGGAGGCCTCGTCTTTGGTGTCCGGGTTTGGTCCGGGGGTTCTCGGTGGGTAGTTTTGCCTCGGGGGTGGTTGGTGGGCTTTTTGCTGGCGGGGTTATTGGCGATGGTGCGACTCGGCGGCCTCCGGTCTTGGGTAGTTGTAATGCGTGGCGTGGTGGTCGTTGTGCACGGTACTGATTTGGCGGAGGTCGGAAAGCCTCTATCTTTGCTTTATGGCTGTTATCGGCTCTGCGCATGCTTGTCCATTATCTCATGTAGCTCCGCTTAGGGTCTTAAATTTTGCCTCCGCTCGATCTTTGAGTGACATGGACCTTGGCGGATCTGAGGAGACCACGCCATGATGACACTACGGTCGGAGACCCCTCGGTTCGGCCTTGGTTTGGAGAAACCTCCGCCACCACTCTTGTAGGGGCTCGTTTGGAAGCCACGCACCACGTTCAAGAACTCGTGCTATTGATGAGTTCGAGTCGACTCCTTGAAGTTTGCTCTGAGGGCGTCGCGAAGGTCGGACCAGCTCCGGATCGAAGTTCGGGGCAGCGTGCATACCATGACCGGGCGACTCCGCTTGCGATGATCACAAAAGATTTGGCCATTGTGGAGTGATCTCCTCCTGCTGCTTCCACGGCGGCCGTAGCTCATAACAAACCGCACGGGGTCGGAAGCCCCGTTGTATCTTGGCAAAGTGTTGGTGGGCGTATCTTGGGAGGCCACTCCGCGATCCGGAGAGCGTGGGAGAGCGGGGATTTGGGATCGTAGTGGTGCTGCGGAGGCTGCTTGCCGGGCGTGGCGCCCGAGCCGTCTCCGATGTGGCTACTAAGGGTACTGCCCCGGCTTATGCGAAGGGTTGAGGGCGGTGGGTGTTGCGATGGTGGTTGATTCTGCCGGCGGCGGTGGGGTTGGCGGGCGGGGCTTGCCCCGCGCCGGGGGCGCGGATGGTCCCGGGGTTCTGCGGCGCCCTCCGCCGACTTCCCGCATCGCCTCAAGGCCGCTGGTTGATCCATGCTAACTCAGTCCCTGGCGGCTTCGGCCTGTTCCACGAGCATCCAGCGCCGCCTCCGATCCGGGCCTGCGGCGGCCTCCTCTCCGGCGATCCGGGCTTGTAGGGCTTCGAGCTTGCTCCCTTGCTCGGTTTCCTCCTCTTCATCTTACGTAGCGCTTTCAAGGAGCCCTTCGGCGGATCCGCGGGGTTCGGCGGGGCGGAGACCTCTGTGCCACCGGTTCTTCGGACCACCGCCCCTCGGCCCTGCGGGAGCGCCGCCTGCTTGGGCGTTAGGGCCTTCTTCCCTGGTGACCTCCGATATCGGGACGACCGGGGGGTCCGAGATGACGGGTCCCCCTGTTCTCGCGGCCCCGGCGCGGAGTCGCCGGTTGTGCGGTGATCGCCTTTCGACCGCTTGATGGGTTCGATCTTGCGGGGGTCCCCTCGGGAGGTGGGTTGTCCCAGCTGCGGCTTGAGCGTCTGCTCGGCGAGTGACCGGCATGGCTTCGGGCTTTTCGTGTCGCCCCCACGGACGGCGCCAACTATGGGGATCACTCGCCCCTTAGCCGCCGGCTCTCGGAGGAGGCGGGAAGGGGCGAGGGCTTCCCCTGGATGAGTCGAGAACACAAGCGGAGCGGAGAGGCCTCCGGCCCGCCCGACCTTTCGCTGGGGTTGCCGAGTCGAGGGCGATCGGAGGGCGCTCGGGCCTCCCGGGGGGAGGTGTAAGACGATGCGTGGGCGGGGCGAGACGCGGATGCAATAAAGCGAGTAAATGGCACTTAAACTGGCCAACCACCGATCCCTTTCCTTGTGCCCGTACCCGGGTATTTATAGGAATCGAGGGGTCGAGGGGCTGATTTACAATTTGGTACATGGTAGGTAGGAGTACACACACTTCTGTTTGGCCCTCACAAGGGAGCCGGTAACTAGTCCGTCTGAGGGGTTAGTACAGAAATACACACGTGGCCTCTTCTTTGGGGGGCTTAGGCTGGCGTTCCCCCGCCGCACAAGAGTGGACCGCCTTGCTCCTGGCTTCGATCGCCGACTACAGAGGCTGCCCTCGACGGAAAGAAGGAGCCTTCACAGTTGGCGCGTCCGCGGAGGGTCCTCCGCTTGCTGATCCTGCAAGACTTCATAACCGGTCAACAGAGGTTAGAACTTGGCCCCCCGTAGTGAGGCCTGCGGGGCTGCCGGGGCTGGCGAGGGTCGCCCTCCCCAACAGCGGGGCAGGGATGGAGTAGGTCATAGGAACGTACACCTGGGCGTGTATCTGCCTACAGAACACGTGGCAGATCGACGAAGCTGGTGTCGTGGTCAGTCGAAGGAGGCGCCCGTGGAGGAGGTCGCTAGCTGTCGTCACCTCCGACCCAAGTTGGGGCGCGCGGCGCTGGGGCGTCGATGGAGACATTGTCGATGTGTAGGAACTCCTGCCGGTTGTTGTCAAAGAGGAGCACCGTGACGTCATCCAGCTTGACGTTCAGGCGCACCGACATAAGCAGGATGCTTGCCAGGACGGCCAGCTCCTCTAGTGGGGTAGTCGGAACATGGAAGCCCACTATGATGCCGTGTAGGGGAACTCCTTGCTCAAGAAGGATGTCCTGAAGTAGGGTGGAAGCTGCTGGAACGTAGTAGCAGTGGAAGTACCTGATGATGCCACTATAGAGTTGTTTTAGTTGGAATTGGTCACAAAATTCTTTTTCTGTTGAAGTGCATTGTAGGTTTAGTTTGTTTAGTGCTACATGGGATTGTGTACATTGTACCTATTCTTGAATAAGTTAATCATCTTGATTGACGGGATATTTTGGTTCGTTTGTAATTTACTAGAAGTCATGTAGGTTGCATGTAATATGGTTACTAAATGTTCACTAGTACCGAAAATCTTTTTTGTGGCGGGCAAAAAACCTTTTGCGTGTTGCCCGTCACTAACGAAAGGTCACGGTTAATCGTGGCCTTCCGCGTGGCGGGCGGCCGTGCCCGCCACGGATATAAGAGTCCCAGCCGTGGCGGGCAACATAACTCGCCCGCCACGCAAAATAGAAATAATGACATGGAGTTGATTATGGGTATGCATGGATGCGTAGATGTGGCCGAGCCAAACATACGTTATGGTCTCATGTGTTGTCCATGCATGTGTAGCGAAGAGACAACAATGTCAGTTTATTGTGGACCCGACGGTGATCTTTACGTGAACATTGTCGGTTGATTTCTAACCCGATAGTCTTATTATTAAGAGATACCGTCGATTGGGTAATGCAACCGACAGTGCTGTTTCTATCATCGATGACGTTTTGTAACTCAAACCGATAGTGTTTGGTGTAGTAACACTATCAGTTTGGGCGGGGAGGGGGGTGGCTTTTGCATATTTTACCAGCCACGTGGTCAGCTCATTTAGGAATAATAATCTTTTTTTTTCTTTTCCTGCTTCTTTTTGATTGATGATTCATTTTGTTTTTAAACTTAAATAGGTTTTCGAATTAGATTCTATGATGCCAATGACATGTATACGCGCAATTACGATTCGGAAAGTTTCGAATGAATCGATGCATACACAAATAGTAAGGTATACGCAACTAACACAACCAAATGTATTCCGTAATCAATAAGTAATTAAAGTACACAACATATTTGAAAGTACGACATCATATACATATATATTACAAGCTTGCATTGTTCTTCATGTCCCGATTACAAGTTCAGTTGTCATCACTCTGCTTTGGTCTCTTGCTGTTTGGCGCTACGATCTAGTCATTAGTAAATCCTGCGATGGTCTCTTGCATTGCTTTGAGATGGTAAAACTACACAAAAAAAGTGGCATCTTCACCTTAGGTAGAGCAATCTGTTTTTTTTTCTGTTCTGCAATAGATGACGGTTCAAATTGTCGAACACCTATAGAAGGTTACAACCATTAGTTGGCTTTAAAAAGAACAATGACATGTGTGTCATGTACTATTTTCTATGAATTAAAATATTATTTTTTACTCTTAAACCAATAATAAAAAAAAAAAAAATATTATCTTAACAAATTAAGAACAACGCCCAACTCATTCAGAGGAAGTTTTAATAGAAGGACCAAGCACTAAATCCACTTGAAGATTTTGTTGTCTAGCAATATCAAAGTACATAACCATAATAGACAAGTAACATAGAGCTCTTAACTATTGTTAATTTGTCATTACTTCATTAAATACGTTAATCTAAGACGACATCAGTCCACCTACACAAGAGTTAATTACAGGAAATGAGGGAAAAAATATTTTTTATACCTAGTACTTGAAGCCTCAAGCTTGCTTGCTTCTTCCCTGTTAGTTAAAACATTGAAACCTGCATAGCAACACGACTGCAGCTGCCTGCAGTGTCACATTTGAGCTAAAGGTGGGTGTGCAAAAACAAAAACAGCAGAGCAGCAAAACAAGAGCTTTCTACTCAAAACGAAACAAGCACATAACCTCCTTAATTCTCACGAAGAGCACAACTGTGCTAGACGACTGCACAAGAGCAAACAGACTGACAGAGGGAGAGGCCGGAACCTGAAGCTTGGAGCAAGACGGACTGAGCACTCGGTGCTGCCTAAGGCCGGAACCTGAAGCTTGGAGCTGCCTGCGCGGTTGGCGGTGGCGGTGGTGCGTAGCGCACGGCCGGAGCTCAATACAGGCGTGGGCGGCCGGGCGTTAGGGTCGGACACGGCGGCGGCGGAGCTCGATCTGGAAGATGGCGAGTTCGACGAGGGATGAATACCGAGGAGCAGGGCGACGCCTGATATACCCCTGCTTTAGTCCCAGGTCAGGCAACGCCCGGGACAAAGGTTTCTTCCGGTTCTGGGGGATCCCCGGACTAAAGGTTGGGAGCTTTAGTCCCAAGTTTTGAGGATACCAGGGGCTAAAGGCATTTTTGGCGGGACTCGGGCGGGCTTGAATATTTGGGCCTTTAGTCCCGGGCCGTATGGCCATCTGGGACTAAAGGGGGTGAATTTCATTTCCTGCCATGTTCAAGCAGAGTCTAACTTCTTATTTATATATTCTATTTATTTAAATTGTAAATGTTTGTTATTTGCGTAGTAAATTAATTACTCTACAATTTTTTTTAAAAAAAGTATGTTATATTTTGTTTTTCTTTACTGCACACTTGAAAAAAATATGTAACTTATGGTTTCTTGTATTTTTATATAGATATTGAGCATAATATAAATGCATCTTTCATTGGGAGAATTACACTTTGAAAACACAATATTTTCGCACCGGCCTTCACAAAGGTTTGCCTCCTAGGGCACAAAGAGACCTTGCGGCAAAGTTTGGCACCATTTCGAGGTCTTTTCGGGGATGGTCGCTAGTTCAACGTATAATTACTGGGAGAAGTCGCGGTAATTAAAATAATCGAGAAAATTACCAAACCATTTTAGAAAAATCTCAAACTTGGCGGTTCCTTCACACATACCATCTAGAAGCCTCGAAAAAGTTTGAGGCTGATAGCACACCGCAAAGCGCATTGTGTCACACAACCATGAGAAACCTAAGTGTATGGACAAGGTTCGGTGAAAGGTTTCATATACTATTGTGAAGCGCGTCTGCTCCGCCTATGTCCAAATTGCCTCAAAAAATTTTTGTGGTCATTTGCACCCAAAATATGGCCCCATGCAAGATCCTAGGTTTTTTAGTCATTTTGGAATTACTTTATTTTTCTCCGTGCCATGTGCGACCAAATATGGTGAATTACACTTTGAAAACACAATATTTTTGCACCGGCCTCCACAAAGTTTTGCCTCCTAGGGCATAAGAGACCTTAACGGGAAAAGTTTGGCACCATTTCAGTCTTTTTCGGGTGGTCGCAGTTCAACGTATAATTACCGGGAGAAGTCGCGCGGTAATTAAAATAATCGAGCAAATTACCAAACAATTTTAGAACATTCTCGAACTTTGTGGTTCCTTCACACAGCCATGTAGAAGCCTCAGAAAAAAGTTTGAGGCCGATAGCACATTGCAAAGCGCACGAGCCACACAACCATGAGAAACCTAAGTGTATGGACGGGGTTCGGTGAAAGGTTCCATATACCATTGTGAAGCACGCCTCGCTCCGCCTATGTCCAAATTGCCTCAAAAAAAAATTTTGTGCTCATTTACACCCAAACTATGGCCTCACGCAAGATCCTAGGTTTTTTTAGTCATTTTTGGAATTATCGTATTTTTCTCTCGTGCCATGTGCGACCAAATATGGTAAATTACACTTTGAGAACACAATATTTATTAAATCTAACCTCAAATTTTAACACTTAATTAGTTAAAACAATGACACGAGTGTGTATTAAAGTTAAATACGAATCTAATAGAACTAGAACGAATCGAATCACATTTAAAACACAAAAGTTATAAGCATTTTAATCTGAATGACAAATATGTAATTAAGGGGAAACGTATTTCCTTATATACGCTTTCCTACATATTATGCTAAGGACCCAGGTGGATAGATACAAAATCATCGGGTCTTTTTGTGGAAAAAGGATGTTCCAATGCACATTTTTTTAAAAAAAGTTTAAGTCCCGGTGGTATACTCTAACCGGAACCAAACCCAAAACCATTACTTTGAGACCTTTAGCCTGGGTTGAGCCCCTCCCGCCGCTTCGCCCGAGAGACCTTTAGTCCCGGTTGGTAGTTTGAACCTAGAGTAATGAAGCTTTATCCCCGGTTGCGGATGGGAATCGCAATCGTAGTGTATTGTTCATCCGAGGATAGACCTCATTTTTGTAGTAGTGACTGCTGCACGATCCATCCTAGAGATAATAGAGGCCGAGGTTTGCATGCCGTTGCGACGCCGCTCATCCAAGGAAGGCCGAGGCTGCGTCGGGCGAGGACCCCGTCTCCGTTCATTCGCTGCGGAGGAGCGACCGCATCGCTGCCGGGCCGAGGGCACCCAACGCGTGACCATTCAAGCTCGAAGTTGCCGCTCCGGAAGCTCGACATCGATGTTCTTTGAGGGACGACACCAAAACAATTGTGGATGACAAGGTGAAGGCAGCATTCGGGAAATATGACGGTGCACAAGCAGACTATGCTGGACGTCCTGCTTAATGGCCGATTCGATGTGCAAGCCTTGGACCTTGATGTCACCGGCCTTGGGGACTTCGGGGCCTGAGTGGGTGATTCGGTCCTCGTAGCAAAATTTGTAACAATGTAGTCATCCATTTCGAGTTTTTGGGTGTGTGTGTGTGTGTGTGTTTGGGGCTTTCGTAATCTAGTTTACTTAGCCCTAATTTGTATTTGTTTCAGTTTTATCCTGCTTAATGAAAAAGCAACTTGGCTGTGGTCGTAAAAAAATAAGATATTATGATAAATATTTTGAAATTGCCATGCTTGTCCAAGTTTTTTTTTTTTTTGAAGGGGAAACAAGAGGGCAAGGTGCCCCTACTGTGCTTTTATTGAAACAAAAGAGCGTTCTTACAACACAACTTCAAGAAACATAAAAATTTACAAAGAAAATTAACAAAATTTCACAAACTTGTCTATCCATTGAACTAGAGCTGGCGAGGAGGAAGGTCTTGCACGTTGGATAACCAAGGCAAATTCAGACTTGAAGGTGAGCTTGCAACGGTGGACAGAAGAAGGGACCCCTTTGAATATCAGGTCATTACGAAGCATCCAAATGCTCCAACACATTGTGATGATAATGTCCATGAACAAAGGTAACCTGAGCTGGACTTTAAAGGCTTCAATGATGTCAATGACTGTACTATTGGGAGGAACAAGCAATCCCAGAGAATTCCAACAGGCTAGAGCAAGAGGACAGTCAAAGAACATATGGTCAAGAGTTTCTTCCCAGTTTTGGATACAGTGGGCACAACTGTAATCTGGAAGAATCATATTTCTTCTGCGAAGGAGATTTCTAGTGCTTAGTCTGTCTTTTAACAACAACCAGAAGAATATTTTCCTTTTATTCTGACTAAAAGATTTCCACAACCATCTGTAAATTGTGTGAGCCCGAGAGGTTCCAATGAGCTTCCTGTAAATTTTCTTTGAGGTAAAAGATTGATTTCCCCAGAAGTACTTCCATGTGTCACCTTCCTAAGAGAGTCCCACATTCTGAATAATATTCGAGAAAAGTTGGAATTGATCATATGTTTGTATAGAAAGTGGCAAATGGAATAGTGAGGTCAGTGGCATAGTGGAGCAGGCTTGATGCACTGAGATTAACTCATTTTTAGCATAGGAACAGAGCTGAGGGAATTGTTGCTTCGTGGTAGGATTCAACAAGAGGTGCCATCATGAATGATCGAGGTAAGATCCTTGAATTTTGGCAAGAGCTTGAGAATAACTCGCAAACCAGAAGGAGCCTCTAAAATTATTTGACAATCAAGGTAGAGAACCATTGCCATAATACCTATCCCATACCAACTGGACCTGTTGAAGAACTTGTGGAGGTGCTTTAGAAGCAAGCTTTCATTCCGAGTTTCAGATCAAGAATTCCCGGCCCTCCATCTGGTTTGTGTAATCAGGCTATTGGCCAAGCAGCTTTAGCAGGTTTTTGCTATTGATATCTGAACCACGCCAAAAACAGTGCTTTCTATATTTGTCCACCTGCTTGGTGATAGCTTTGGGCAGACTAAAAATACACATTGCAAAGGTGGCGCATGGCAGTAAAAACTGCATTGGTGAGCTCCAGTCTTCCTGCCTGATTTAAGTGCATTGGTGATGCTTGTCCAAGTAATTTGAGCATGAATAAAAGATGTAGACAATCACTACAAATTCGATTTTGGTAGGCTTAGCGCTCTCCCCCTACATTTGTGCATAGAGTTTGGATAGAAGCTTGTCAGTCCCAATCATGTTGGGGTGCTTTTCTTCTTTCTCGTGTTGCTTGCATCCAAGTCCAGCTCCGGCTTGTCCCTCTCCTGGCCCTATGGGGATGCGCTCGGGCCTATTCTAGCAGCAACCCGATTGACGCGGTGGCCGTGCACCATGCATGTGCGAACGCTCCGACTTCGCCGCAGCCTTGGGAGGACCAGAGCGAAAGAGGGGTGAACGTGGGATGAAGTCACAAGACGGATGGAGAGGTTTCGGGGGTGCGTTGTTGCTTCTGTGTTTTGCATCATATTTCTGCCCTGTTACAGCTTTTTCTAATGGCGTGGGCACATCGACTGTTAGGTAAACGGAATATCAGTCACCTGTGTTTCAGTACATGCAAAAAAAGGCACCGGTCATCCCTACCAGCCCTTCCCTTGATGCAACGTTCACAAGCACAAGTATCCAAAACTTTGTGAACTTGATGACATACACATCAGCACACTTAACAACCAGAAAAAATATGTGAACGTCTACCTGTAGTACGTGGGAAATAGAGAAATGCATGAGGCACCCAGTATCAAAATAGACTCATGCATTATTTGTTTTGAAATACAATAATGAACAAGAGTGCACAAGGTGCATAGGATCAACTATTTCCATTTTCAAGAGCATAATAAATTTCAATGACAAGAAGTCCAGGTATGATATGCAAGCTTTTTTTTTTAGGAAAACAGGAGGGGTTCCCTAATGGGATTTATTAAACATAAAGTAAACAAAAGGTTACAAGTACAGGTTCATGGAAAAAAGAACTATATGCAAGCATACATCACTCTTCATTGATTGATAAATATCCATGCATATATGCAGCCTTCGGGTGGGCTTCATTTAACACCAACAACAAATTTCTAGTTGAGGGGTATTGGATTGATGAAAAGGCGCTCAATCATCTCCTTGCTACCCTTGTTGCTTGTGTATCTGTCTTTTTTCCGCCATACGTAACCGGCGTGCACGTTGTCAGGTTGATAATTAGCTGCACCACTGGAAGTAGGCCATTAGGGTGCTCAAATCGAGCTTTGTTTGCTATCTTCCATTCATCCTCAATTAGGTAGCCTATCTCATTCATGGCTACCTCACTTGTTACACTGTACTCGTTCATGTAGCACTCCACGGAAGTTGCCACATCTTTCTTGCTCTTCCCACTCTGCGAATTAAACAACATAAAGTGGAAGCTCAAATTATATATATATTAATTAATGAAGAAATTGGTGAGCATCGATTAATAACCATATGTACATAACATAATGATATAGAAACAAACTCTACATTAAATGCCGCAATGTCGTTCATGAAACGGGCTATCCGCCCGAAGCTCATAACAACAGTTTCTCCCCTCAGCGCCCACTCAAATGCATCTCTGGTTGCTTCATCACCCATGCCCATTAGCAATGCGCTAGCTGATGCTTGAGGTGTGATCGATGTTGTAGACACCTTCGCATGTTCTTTAAAAGTTGGCTTGCAATTATGATGAAACCATTCACTTTCCTGGAGATAGCTTTCACATGTCATCTGAAACTGTACAGACAAAATGCATCGTTACTGACATATATATATGAAAACGATTTTATCACTGATGGCTTGTTGGTGGTTGTTTCATCATTTGTCTGTGCGTACCGCGTCCCTGGTGTAAGCCACACGGTACTTCTCATTTGGTTGCAATTCATCCTCAAATTCTTCAAACGTTCGTAAAAACCCTCAGGTAGAACTTTCTCAGGTACTCGGGTAACAATGAAACTGCACTATAGTCCCATCTGCAGCACAGAATATATATCATGCATTCAAATTAAACTAGCTAGTGGATCCACATAGAGTAGGCTAGAGGAATACGTTCATGTAATAATCAATTGAACTCCTTTCGCAAAAAAAAAAATAATCAATTGAACTGACTAAAACGAACCTTCGTAAGGCTTCAGTGAGCTTACGCGACTCATCTAAGGTAGCATGGTCATCATAAGTATCATCTGCCAAGCTCATTATTGAATAAAGTTTGGCAAGCATTACTCGAGATCGTGAGTGATCTTGCTCGTAGCATGCAGCGTAGGACCAGAAGAAACACTCAACCATGCGATCACGCACATAGTTTAGTTCCACTTCTTGGGAAATAACCTTCCACCATCTGAAACATTTTGTCTCTATATCATCAGTAGGCTTGGCATGGACTAATTTGTTTTCATGAGTAGAAATTATTTAGCAATTTTAAAGCCTTGAAGAGTACTGTGTTCCATGCCTACTGCAATCTCACATGAGGTACTAAATTGAACACAACCCAATTATTGTCCTTAATTAGGAGCTAACAAATTAATTTCACCTACAAATTGAAGGAACAAAAATTGATACCTATACATAAGAACAAGAGCAGCATATATAGCCCTGTCAGTTCCGAAAGCAAGTTTGGGGTAGGCTAGAGTTGAAACCCAGCAAGTTAGCCAATTCACGGTTCAGGCAGTTCAATAGATGTTTTCCAAGCATTCCTAAAATTTTGCATTTTGCAATTCGAGGAAAGGAATGCACTATTTGAAATTTGGAATGAAAAGAAATGCTCAGATTTTCACTTGTAGGAAGTTAGGTTGCAATTAGCTACTACAGAAAATAAAGAATAAGAACGGAGTGTGTATCATAGCAGAAGCAAAAACACATCTTACGATGAGAGTTTTTTAGACACTCTTTGTATAGGTTTTTATACAGTCATGAATATATCTAGCATGTCTTAGATCATCGCCCTTTAATTTTAATATTACATAGGCAATCCTCTTGCCTCATTCATTTTAGAAAAGTGTATCTCCATAGTTATAGTTTTGTCACACTTCTTGGTACCTCTGAGAATTGTAGAGATCTAACATTATACTCAAGCTGTTTGTTTTCATATATGACGTGAGGACAAAAAATAAATAATTGCCAAGACATTTAATTAGTTTGTCTTAAACGCCATATATTGAAACACATGAGGTTATCTGACTCTGTTTTTTACATGTCACATTAGCTTTGTTCAACGTCAAACATTAGTGGAATACTGGAATCAAAAATGGGAAAGAAAAATTTGAAATGCATGTGTATAATAAGAGAAAATATAATTAAAAGTTTAGAACAGGCGTACTGGGAAATGTCTTTGAGCTCTTTCAAGTGATGACGTTGAAGTAGGTTAAACTCCAGCTTTGCTAGCTCTAGTATGGAGGGATTGTACGTTTGCTCTTGAATATATTCAGATATATAATCAAGGGCCTCCAATCTCTTCATTGTCCTTGGCAATGGTAGCTCAAGGGCCCTGGTAACTTGACCAGCTAATGGGGCCCTGATGCTACCTGTTAATAATCCCAGTCCAAGATGATGCCTTGCAAACTGAATTGCTTCTTCAAGTTCAATCTCTCCGTGCGTTAAAAGGTGAGCAGCATTGTATAAGCTTAACAAGCCTCTATAATCATTTGTTATTTCTGCACAGAAGCTTCCATCATCACCTCGGAGCTTGCTGATCAATTCGTCTGTAATTAAAATATGGGACATATCGAGTTGTCATGGCAATGGTACGCAAACTATATGCAGGACACACACATATACTTTACCTACCTGAAGAAACCCACAGACCATGGGTCCTAAGGAGGCGAAATCGCAGGGCAACTTCATGGAGGCTACTGAATAACCCGCCACAGGCGTGTATGCTGCATAGTGTGGCACCAATCTGCTCTTTGAAGAGATGATCAATAGTCAGATGCTGGAGGGTGTCTACAAGGATCATTTGGTGCACCGCGTTGCTGTCGCTGCAGGCCTCAAACAGTCCACGCACCTCCTTCCTCAATTGATCGACCCTCTCCCTCATGCTTCCCTCCGACATCTACAAGAATTATATATGCAATTTCAAGGTATATATGCATATAGTATAGCATAGAAACCAGACATGGTAAAAATTAATAAATCGAGCATGAGTGCGTGCCTGCATTGGTTTAGGGACATAATGGATGAAGAAGTCACCCCACACTGAGGGATCAACAGTCCTTGCCTCAGCAGCGGTGGCGTTGTTGGCAGCCATTTGCGGGGATGTGTGCCTCTATTATGTCTGAGGAGCTTGATATATATAATGTCCAACTACTCAGTACGTACTCAATGTCTAGGTGATCGAGTCCACAACAGTCTCTATCTATATAATTCTACTTAATTTGAGGTCGTGGCGCACATGCATGATGGCCTAATAGCTAGCTCGTCCGTCCACTTTGCTTAGCAGCTCAGCGGATATATGTAAGAGTAATATTAGTAAAAAGATTGTCACGTTTTTCTTAGCAGCTCGTCCGTCCACTTTGCTGAGCAGCTCAGCTAGTCGACACGCCTGACACGTGATAAAAATATAGTTATTTCTAGTATGATAGCCACTTAACCAGCTACAGGGCAGCAGTTAGGCCATCAAGAGTAATATTAGTAAAAAAAGATTGTCACGTTTTTCTTAGCAGCTCGTCCGTCCACTTTGCTTAGCAGCTCAGCTAGTGGACACGCCCGACACGTGATATATAAAAATATAGTTATTTCTAGTATATGATAGCCACTTAACCAGCTACAGGGCAGCAGTTAGGCCATCAACCAATATAGCAGTAGGCCATTATAAAAGCAAATTTCAGCTCGATCATGTATCGGATGTGATGCGTCGTCGGCCACCCCCAATAATGCGCTGGTCCAATGGCTCTACTCGCAGTGTCGCCCCTGAGATTTTGGGGGCCTAGGACGAGACTAAAAATTGAGGGCCCTTAGCATGTGTACATCTGTTACCGCTGCATGAATTTTAAAAGCAAATCCAATGGTCTAAAAATTCGACAATAGGGAATGCAATTTTCTGTCAACAGATATATAAATAGCCTTTTAAAAATATATATTTTCACATATAGTTATCAGCCTTTCTCCATGTCCAAATTCTTATACACCGTAAGGCCTTGCTATCAGGGATTAATTAGTAGTGTTTGTTTGCTCGTACGACCAATAACTATTGATTCCTCTATATTTTCCTTGTGTTTATATTATTTATAAAATAAAATATATGTGTCCTCTGTGTGATCACTTGTTTCGTTATTTTTATTTTCTAACTACTAACAACATCATTTATAGAAGACATGTGCTGTACATTTAGTAATTGAAAACTAGCACAAAGCACACTGCCACTGATACTAGGGACGCCTTTTTTCTCTCTACCTTTTATTCCAAAAAAATAGATGCATGCAACACATTGTCATTAGGTACGAGTCCTAATAGACTAGTCGACACGCCTGACACGTGACAAAAATATAATAATTTCTAGTATGATAGCCACTTGACCCGCTACAGGGTAGCAGTTAGGCCATCAACCAATATAGCAGGAGGCCATTACATCAGCTGTCAGCACGATCATGTACCGGATGTGATGCGTTGTCGGCCACCCCCAATAATGCGCTGGTCCAATGGCTCTACACGCCGACACGGAAGGGAATTATTATAAGCCAACATGAATCAGATGTTTTGCGCACAATAATACTGTTAAGCGAGGAATCACAAAAATCATACAGAGAACAGACTTTCAGTACATGTCTTTTGTCCTGCCTTTATTCCCCGTTGGTTTACCTTTACTCCCCAACCCTTACTCCCGGGTCTACAACCGGGAATAAAGCCCCAAATGAACAGGAAATAAAGGCCGTTTGTGTACTAGTATTTGGGGTCCGGGACTATAGAATAGATTAATCCCGGTTGGAGCCACCAAACTAGATGCCATAGCGCGACGGGGAGGGGGCGGCGGCACGACGGCGGCGCAGCGCCGCGGGAGCGAAGGCGCGGCTGCCCTAGGGCGTGGGCGGCAGCGTGCAGCGCGGGGCGAGGGGGGAAATATTCTCCTTTATTTGTTTGTCCCTATAAGATTACATCCTCCATGTTTATATAGCACTCCTATGAGACTTGTATCTCAAGCAATCTTTGAAGGGTTCCTTATATTTTCAAAATATCTTTTAGAAGCAAACTCTTATTCTTTTTCCTAATAGGAGATTTCCTTATAGATTAGAATATCTCCCCGCACACAAAAAGTCCTAATCCTAATCCGATTCGGGCGATGACGTGAGAGCCGGGAGAGGTGGCGGTGGCGGCGAGCCGCCGCTGGCCGTGGCGCCTCCCTCCTCAATGGCCTAAATTTGGGCTGGGCTGCCTTGCCCCCTACGGGCTGGGTTGGTCCTGTATCCACATATTTTGGACCTCCGCCACCAATGGATCCCGCCGATCGAGCGACCATGAGTCTCTACAGACTTTAACTCGAGGCGAAGCCTCTAAATATATATATGGATGTGAATTCAAATGAAATGTTGGCTTTAATGCACCACGGTGTGTGCATATGGATATGTGTTGTCGGCCATCAAGCCGTTGTTTTGTTATAGGTTTGATAGACCTCCCGTGCAAGGGAGATGCTGCCGAAATTTCTAACTTTTGTCACACTCGGCAACTTTTTACAAGTTTTTATAACCAATCTTAAATCTTGTTTCACACAAAGTATACTTTTCTTTGTGTAGCACCAATCGGCGGCGTCAAATGACCCACATCCGAAGTACGTCAATCTGGCGCTGCCAGGAGATTCTCCGGCTCGGCCAGTTTCCACCTTTCACGTGGGAGCGCCTCCCGGATCCACGCCGTGAGCTGTGTTTTTTATGATGGACTTGTGCCCCGGACAGCAGTGGACTTTTTATGTGTGTTGGCTACATTAGTGGACTTGATTGTTTTGTGTTGGACTATGTGAATTGTGATGTACTTTTAGTTTATGGATGGTTGTGATGACATATGTGATATTATTGTGATATATATATATATGTGTGTGTGTGATAAATGTGGACTATATAAGATATACATATGGGTGTAACTACGCCTAGGGTGTAGAAAAAATTTACCCTATATATATACATATATATATGTGTGTGTGTGTGTGTGAAGAGTGTTTTAAAAAAAACACAGGAACACTCTTTGCCGAGTGCACATGCAAGAACACTCGGCAAAGACACAGGCTTTGCCGTGTGCTGGGACGCGCCATCGGCAAAGAAACTAAATAAAAAATATAAAAATTTCTTTTTTGCCGTGTGTGTGTTTGTGGCGGACACTCGGCAAAAAAAAAATTAAAAAATATATTTTTCTTTGCCGAGTGTCATCTTATTGGGCACTCGGCAAAAGAGGGGTGTTATCACGACAACCGTTAGGTTCCTTTTCTTTGCCGTGTGTCGGGTTACACACTCGACTTAGTCTAATCCGAAAGTGACCGATATTTGGCATTCGGCTTAGGGCTTCTTTAACGTGTAGAGAGTGTCGAGCTTCTTCTAAGCTGAGTGTATTGGGGCCTATGCCTAGGCACTCGGCTTAGGAGGCGGATCCGGTAGTGGACGCCTCGTTTCTCTCTAGCTTTTATTGCAAAAATAGATGCAAGCAACACATTGATAGACTAGTCGACACGCGACGACACGTGACAAAACTATAGCAATTTCTAGTATGAAAGCCACTTGACCAGCTACAGGGTAGCAGTTAGGCCATCAACCAATATAGCAATGTAGAGAGATGAGAATACCGGGGCAAGACCGGCCGGAGCGTGTACACGTTAGCAAAAAATTTTTGACCGATCCCGATCCGGATCGATGGCTTCTAGCGCCTCGATCCTGGATGCGGGATCTGAGGACTTCAGCCCGGTCGAAACCGTACCATCGCACGTTCCTCGCGCCGTCTCCTCGTTGGTTGGTGCGCGCTGTTGCCGAGCTTGGGTTGGCCGGCGTCGCCGGATGTGATGCGTTGTCGGCCACCCCCAATAATGCGCGCTAGTCCAATGGCTCTACACGCCGACACGAAAGGGAATTAATAAGCAAGGGCCTGTTTGGAATGCAGGTTTTTCGTAGGAAAAAAATGAAGGAAAGCAAAACGGAGGAAAGGAAAATGAGGAGGCCGTTTGGTCGAAACGGTCAAATGAGAGTCGCCCCTCCCGGCCCGAGCCCTACTCTCGCGGCGGCGCCGGCGAACCCAATCCTCCGTCTCCATCGGTCCAGCCCCCATCGAATCCACCCCTTCCGGTCCCGGATCAGAGTTCCCCACGGCTGATCTACCTTTCCATGGGGTCGGGGTCTCCGCCCGACTCCCAGTCGAGATCGAGGCCCCTCTCCGCCCGACCCGGCCCGCCGGCCGTCATCTAGGCGGCCACCTTGGCGGACCGCAACCTCCGGCTGCTCCAGGCGGGGGGGTCCCGCCAAGCCCCTCGCTCCGCTTCCCGAGTTTGGCGGAGCGATCCGCCTCTTGAGCCCGGGACCCGGCGGCACCGTTCTAACCTCGTCGAGCACGGATCTTTGTTGTGGGGCCCCCTGCGCACCTCGGCGTCGCTGGCGCCGGCCGCCACCCCACTGCCGTCGCCCGACACGGCCCGCCCGGCCACCCGGGGATGGATGCCGCCGCCGCGGCCACCTGCGCTCCGCCCCACCGCCGGGTGTTGGAGGATGACCTTGTCATCGTTGAGGTGCTCCCGGATGACGACGGCGATGACTGGGCGAGGGCGGCGGCGACAACGGTGTGGTTCTTTGCCTCGGCGTCAAAACCCTTCTCCCCCTTGCCGCCCCTTCCATCCGGGAGTAGTTTGGTGGGGCGTTGAAGGCGTCGCGGCCGGGCCGATGTAGACCCCGATGCGGCCGTCGATGACGAACCCACGCATGCGTCCTCGTGCTTGTCCTACGGATCCGCCGCAAAAGCTCTTGGGGCGGCGCCGCCATCGGCGGAGGATGTGGCGACGGCGGCGTCTTTGCCGTCGTGGGCGACTTCGTGCGGCCTGCGAAGGTGGGATGCGGCGGCGTGGCGCTTGAGGCGCAGTAGCGTCGGTCGGTATGCCGCACGGTGCTGGCGCGTCTGCGGAACGTGGTAACGTCACCCGGTGCACCAACGCCTTGGCCCACGGCCTCGGCGTTAGACCGGACGAGCCCGGCGTGTCCCGAAGAACCGCATCGGGGACCCTTACCGTTGATGCCAACGGCTTCCGTATCGGGGCCATTGCCATCGACGCCCGGTCGAAAAAGCGGTGCCTAGATGGCACCATCCAGTGCCGTCGGACCTGGTAGGGCGTTGCTTCAATCGCCCTTGAGAAGGCCACGTCGCCGCCCAATGCCTCTCTGCTTCACACTGCCTCCGTTGTCGGGGCTTCGGCCATCGAGCGAGGGAGTGCAGGGTCACACAATTCTATGCACTAGTACTTCAATCAATGGTGAGCTCCTACACAATTCTAATGAGCAAAAGCACTAAGCCTACCTACGCTCACTAGAAGCACTAAGGACAAGGCGACACACGCCTAACCCAAAGACTCAAATTACCTAGCTATACAAGCTAAGCAAAGTAACTAAACAAGCTACACAAGCTTGATAGTTACAACTATACTACTCAAGCACAAGCACAAGATATATAACAAAGTAAATGCGTAGCTTGTGAGAGAGAATGCAAACCACCGCGAAGAGTGGACACAAGATGACACCGGTGATTTTTTACCGAGGTCTCGGGAAGCTTGCCAACTTCCCCCTACTCCTCATTGTGTCGCCCTACACCTTGGTGGTTCCATGGTTTGACGATTCACCCACTTGAGGATTCACAAGCTTAATGGCCGGTGCCAAATCTCACGGTGGGAGCTCACTAGACAAGATGGGAATCCTCGAGCCAATCCCTCGGAGGACATCTGCGAGAACCCACACCCAAGTGTGGTAGCTCAATGACACGCTCCACTAGAGTTGCTCTTCACGATCCCCCGCGAGGTGAGCACGAACCTCTCACAATCTCTTCTCCGGAGCACCGCAAGACAATCTTCTTTGCGTGCCTCGACGAACCTCTTGCTACCAAGCCGCCTAGGAGGTGGCAACCTCCAAGAGTAACAAGCACACCGGCTTGCAACACGATCAGCTAGTGCCACACGATGCAATCTCTCAAAGCAATCGCACAAGAATCGCTCACTCACTCAATCGGATGAACACTATCAAGCTAGAGTGAGTAGAGGGCTCTCCAAGCACCACTATACCAGCCACCAAGGCTCAAGTGTGCTAACCAACCTCCCAAGACCGACCAAACAAATATATATAGGCTCCCCATCGAAATAAAGCCATTGGGGACGAAATCCATCTTTTCTTCACTGCGCCGGACGTGCCAGGCGCCACCGCGGACAGCGCCAGGGCGCCGTTCAAACCCGCCACGATCGAGCAACTAGCCGTTGGCACGCTTTTTCAACAGCACCGGACGCGCCGGATGCAGCCCCGGACGCGGTATAGAGAGTGTGCAAACCCACCGACCCGCCGGACGCTCAGCAACAAGCGCCGGACGCGCCAGACGTGTCCTACGCTAGTCTCAGCGTCCGGCGCTCCTTTTTCTAGCAGGACCTTCGCCCGATCAAACGACCATAACTCTTTCATCCGAACTCCGTTTTCGATGATCTAAGACTCTATGGAAAGCTTACTTAGAGGACTACACAACCCACATGGTTACTTGATCCAAAGCACAATGGATAAAAGTAGTATTCCACTCCAAGAGCAGTCCTAGTGTCCGAGAAACACCGAAACAACTTCTCCTTTGCAAATGTGCCAACACCACCAGGTGTACATCACCATGTGCACCAAGTGTACATCACCATGTGCATGTGTGTTAGCATTTTTACAATCATTTTCAAAGGAATTTTCTCTTGATCTCACCACGCCACTCGATCCTAACACATCGCAAAGTTAGATCACTCAAGTGGCACTAGATGACCGATATGCAAACAGGTTTTGCCCGTCTTAATAGTACGGCCATCTATCCTAAACCCAGTCATAAACTTCTCTAACCTCCTCATGACCGGCAAAATGAAATGCCCTATAGGTTATACCTTTGCCTTGCGCATTTCCATTCCGCTCCATCTCCAAGTGCCGATGCAACACATGCACCAACACGATCAAGAATGATATGATCCACTTCATATCTTCACATGACCTTCTTGACCTCACTTGCTCTTCACCGTTGCGTCGGTCGTCGGCGCCAAGTCTTGCCTTAAGCTTCACCGCCTCGACTTGCCCTTCACACTTGCAACCGGTCCATCAAGCCAAGTCTTGTCTTAATCTTCACCACCTTGGTTACATGACTCCATGTCATGTCTCATGTGCAATAAAGCTCCCTCATTGTGTCATCATATGTGAACTAATCTCCTGTGTATTATCTCAATCACACATATTAGTTCACCTAATGTTGTCACTCAATTACCAAAAACTACTAGGGACCTTTCAACCCCGAGCTCGACCTCACTAGGCTCATTTGCGGGGTTATTTGGAGGCGACGGACGATCCCATGTTGGTTGAGGTAGTGGCGGCTATGACACCTATGGCCCGCTGCGTCCGGTGGAGCGCCTCCACCGGCTACCACTCGGGGGCGGTGGGTGGGCCGGGTGGGCGGACTTGGTTGCGGCCGAGTTCGCCACGCCCACTGTGGTAGAGGAGCACGAGTTTGTTTTTGCCGGGGCTTGAGGTCGGGGAAGTCGGCCTCCCTAGTACGGCTTATTTGGTTGTCCCGCCCTGTCGGGGATTCGTCGTGGACACTCGGACCATCGCCCGACATGTATGGATGATGTCCGGGAGTCCATGGATGAGCGTGTGACACCGTCGGTCTAGGAGGAGCTGGAGGCACGGATATGCATCCCCTCAACACTCCTCTCATCGAGGCTAGGCCCACGCTACGCCGCTCCCGCACGGCGGTGTCGTCCATTCTCTCGGCGGAGGAGTGGGCGCATTGCGGCTAAACCGCGTGCCCCAATGGAGCGGTGCAAGCACGAGGAAGGTGCTTTGCCGTAAGCTTGGCGAGAAGGTCGAGGATGATGCCGTGGATTCGAAATTGAGCGAATTTTTGTGGTTGTGTTCGGGGCAAGATGATCGAACGAAAGAGGAGTTGCTTCGAGGCCCTACTAGGTGGTGGGATTGACCTCTCCGCCATGGATCTCAACATGGTGGGATTGCGGATGACGAGGCCTACTAGTTCGGCCGTCTCTTTATTTCTCTCTGTTGTCGCAAGTTTGTTCCAATGTAATCGCTCTTGTAAAATTCTAGTAGAAGTAGAGGTGGTGATCCGTGCGAATCGCCGTGATACGGATCGACCATGGTTTGTAAAACTCTTTTCGCTTAATGAAAACGCGCCTAGGTATGCTCTCAAAGAAGAAGAGGAGGCTTTTGGAACGAAGGAAACGAATGAATCCTTTCCTCAGGAATACTGTAGCAACTACACGATTTCACGGGAAAAAAGCATCGCTCTCACCTCTTGTTTCGTTTTTCCTTCGCGCTTGCGAGGAAAATCACACTAGAAGAAAGAAATGAACCGCTAATCACTCTTAAGAACCGACGCCGCGCGCCGCCAAATTCGCCCCGCCTCCATGCTCGGCCACCGCGACATCGCTCCGCTCCTTGCTCCAGGCCGGGCCGTCTTTGCGCCGCACCGGCAAGCGCGCCGCCGCTCGCCCTAGTCCACGCCGCGCCGTGCACCGGGCCGCCGACGGGGCCGCTGCTCCGCCCTAATCTTCCCGGCCGCCGCGGGCGTTTTTTTTTCTGCGTCGTTGCGAGGCTGCTTTCGGATCTGATAGAGATAAGGACGAGCAGAAAGGATAGGAGCGAGACTGGATAAGAACGTACGGGAGAAAGGATGCGTTCAGCTTGTGTGCCATGTAATTTTAGTACTAAAATAGAACTAGTTAATACACGCATGCGCAATGGATGAATGCAAAAGATACTAGTAGGATTGCAATAATTATCTCACCTTAATCGTTTCTCATCTTAATTTGACGTTGCTAGTCAGTGCTCATATTTGTCCAAATCTCACGATTCCTATGTTATGGATTCATGCGTTCCAAACAGCCTAGACTTTCTAATCCCGTGTTTTGAAATCCTGTAGTTTTTCACTTTTTATCATACCTCATTCTGCGTTTTTCCTTTCCTCTGTTTTGACCCTAAGTGAGGAATCACAAAATCATACAGAGAAGGACTTTTAAGTACATGACTTTTGTCCAAGCCATTTTGGGGTCCGGGGCTATAGAATAGATTAATCCCGGTTAGAGCCACCAAACAGCCGCGCGACGGGGAGGGGGCGGCGATGACGGGCAGCCGCGCCGTGGGCGGTGGCACGGTTGGGGTGGCTGCCCCAGGGGCAGCGTGGGCGGCGGCGTGTGGTGGCCAGGGGGCAAGGGCGGGCGGGCTGGGACGGGAATATTTTCCTTTATTTGTTTGTCCCTAAGAGATTACATCCTCCTTGTTTATATAGCCCTTCTATGGGACTTGTATCTCAAGCAATCTCTAAAGGTTTGATTATATTTCGTAATACCTTTTACAAGCAAACTCTTATTCTTTTTCTAGTAGGAGATTTCCTTATAGATTGGAATATCTCCCCGCACACAAAAAGTCCTAATCCTAATCCGATTCGGCAATGACGTGAGAGGCGGGGAGAGGGACCGGCGGCGGCAGCGGCGCCCGGCCGCCGCGCCTCCCCCTCGGGAGCCGGGCTGCCGGCTGCCCCCTATGGGCCGGAATGGGTCTGTACTATGACATCTCCCTCACTGCTCGACGAGGCGGTATGTCCCCACGCCGCCCAACCCACCGGTCGGGCGAGGGCCGCGGGCGACTGGTGAGGGCGAGGAATTGGGACCGTAGCGCAGCCAGAGCTGACCCATCTTGTCATTGAATTTGTTGATGTTAAGGCATCGTCGTTGAAGGAGAAGTCGAAGCTCAGATTGCAGAAGTAGATGCTGAACTTGTAGCTGATCGGAGGGTGCACCAAAGGCCTAGCCACCCTTGCGGCCTTCATGATGGCGTTGCACAAGACGGTGCACATCTCAATCGTCTGCTGAGAGGCTAGCGGGGTAGGGATGGAGTAGGTCATAGGAACGTATAGGCGTGTATCTACCTGCAGAACACGTGATGGATCGACGAAGCTGGTGTCGTGGTCAATCGAAGGAGGCGCCGTAGAGGAGGTCGCTAGCCGTCGTCACCTCTAGCCCAAGTTGGGGGCCGTCAATGGAGACGCGTTGTCGATGTGTAGGAACTTCACTTTGTTGTTGGCAAAGAGGAGCTTTGTGACATCATCCAACTTGACATTCGGGCGCACCGACATAAGCAGGATGCTTGCTAGGAGGGCCTACTCCTCTAGTGGGGTCGTCGGGAAGATGGAAGCCCACTGCGGTGCTGTGTAGGGGAACTCCTTGCTCTATAAGGATGTCTTGAAGCGGGGTGGAAGCTGCCGGAACGTAGTAGTGGTGGAAGTAATTGACGATGCCAATGTAGAGAGTCCACACCAAGGTCGTTGCCTATAGCTGGATGGTGCCCGCTATGATTGCGAGCTCCTGGTTCGTCGTGGCTCCCTAGTGCTGCTCGGAGAGGGCGTCCCATGCGGCTCGCTCGTTGATAGCCTCCATGGCCATTGCCAAGCGTGGGTACCGGGCGCCACGGCCTCCGGCGCCTTGTCGATGTTGATGGCGTTGACGTTGTTGTAGCCGATGTCGAGGTAGTCGACAGCCTTTTACAAATATATATTTTCACATATGGTTATCAGCCTTCTGTCCAAATTCTTATATACCGTAAGGCCTTGCTACCAGGGATTAGTAGTGTTTGTTTGCTCGCATACGAGCAATAATTACTGATTCATCTATATTTTTCTTGTGTTATATTATTTAGAAAATATATATATATCTCGATGTGTCCTCTGTGTGATCACTTGTTTCCCTATTTTTATTTTCTAACTAGCACATGTGCATACTGTCGGAGATGCCTCGTTTCTCTATCTTTTATTCCAAAAATAGATGCATGCAACACATCAGGACTCGCACGAGTCCTAAAGGCATGTACAACCCACAGACGGCACGGCACGTCGTAGAACTTCGAATTTAGCATACAAACAGATATAAGGACAGCTCATACAACCCACAAGGATTGTTGCATGTCGCCTTGATCAATCATGAGCATTATTTTTGTATACTTTGTGTTGCTAATTGATGCAAATTAGATCAAGCATAAATACATGAAATATGATTGCAATATTTTAAATATATATAGTTTTTTATATTTATATAAAAAGTCACACAACCGTACGAGTAACAAACAATTTTCAAAATATATTAACAGTAGTTACGCAAAACAAAATACATAACCAATATTCAAGGTGTAACATTTGTTTTATTGCAACTATAATATAGTTCTGATCAAAACGAACCTAAATAATTTTAAATCATGATTTTTAGATTTTACTTTGATTTTAAATGGATTTTATGAGGTTGAGATGATATGCACGTTCTGTACTAGATATGGAGAGAAGATACTCGTAGCACTCGCACACGGGATCAACGCTGGCCGTCTTTTTGCATTTTGGCCCTTTTTTTCAAAAAAAATTCTCAAATCCACCTTTTTGTTTTCGCGGCGCTTATATGGACCCTTTGCTCGGCGCCATATCGCGGGGCGCCGAGGTATAACGTGTCGGGCTTTACAGGACACGGCGTCGAGCATGACGGAGAGTTTGGGAAAAAGCGACGGCGGCGGCAGGTGGCTCGGCGCCACGGATCACGGCGCCGATTGCCGTCTCCCGCCGGCCACGGCGCCACCCCCAATATACCATCTGGCCCACCTTTCTTTCTTTTTTTCTCTCTTCTTCCTCCCGACCGCCGGACCGAAATCGACCCGCCGTCCCGTCGCCGCTCCACGCCGCCCGACGACGGCACGCGCGCCGCCAGTCCCTTCGGCGACAGCGCCCTCCCCGGCCCCTGCACCACGCCGCTCGCCCGGCCGCCGCTTCCGCCCGGCCGCCCGCCGCCGCCGCCAGCGGCAAAGCGCGGCCGGCGCCATGGTCCGCCCCGTCTTGGCGGGTTAGGCCGCCGCCGACCGCTCATTCCCGGGCTGTGGGCCTCGCGGCGCCCGTGCTCCCTCGCTCTTCGCCGCTCCCTGTCTTCCTCAAGGTACCATGCTTCCTCTCTTCCTCAAGTTAATTTTCAGTTACAATTATAGATGCATAGATTATATTATTGACTAAAGAACATATTACTTATGGATATTTTCGTTATTAGTTAGGTACATTTTTAGTTATTAGTTAGGAACAACATAGTTAGGAACATGTTGCCCGTGTTGTCGTCGACGTCGTCGCGCACCACAATCGCTGTGTGGCACGACTAGAGCTGGAGCGTCGATCGGGCGCGTGAGGCTTATGGCCTCGTGCATCGTGTGTGGCTCTTCCAACTGAAGTGCTTCCCGGTGAGTGTCTCGGAGCCCGCCGATGAAGAGGTGGATGCAAAGTGGAGCAGGCCCGGGAGGTCCATATGTGTAGCATTGGCCTCGAAGGCGTCGATGTAGTCGCTCAGCTCGCCCTCCTGCACTACTACTTAAAAACCTTACGTGGCGGGCATTTTTTGTTTTGCGTGACGGGCAGCCCATCGTCTTCATGAGGTCACGGTAAATCGAGAGGATAACCGCGGGCGAGCACCTTTGCCCGTCACGGTAAATAGTTTGAAGAAAAAAAAAAGCCAGACGGGGCTTGGATCTAGGCTCGATGAACCTGGGTCTCGCCATCACCGTCAATCTGTTGCTGCCACTGCGTCGATCCATCGTGGTGGAGGCCGATCCGCACACACCGAGGCCCAATCTCCACCTGGATCGGAGAAGAAGGGGCCGCTAGGATCCATCGGCCGCCGGAGGTGGAGGACGTCGCTATTGTTGGGGCCACCCCACTGGATCTGCCACAGATCAGCGCCGTCGCGGTCAGATCCACCATGGGACGATGTCGTGGAGGGAGGGAGCCCGTCCTGTGCCTGTCCTCCACCATGCACCGACACGAGCCTGTGCTCCGTCACAAGACGATGTCGTGAAGGGAGGGAGCCCGTCCTACACCTATACGTCCTCCGCCCCGTGCTGGCGCGAGCCTGTTCTCCGGTGTGATCGCGTCCCCCGCGAGCTCGTCCTTCGGCGCAAGCAGAGACTGTCGCCACCCCCGTGAGCCTGGCCTCCAGTGTAGCCCGCCGCTGCTGCTATTCATAGGGAGGAAGAGAGAGGAGGGAGGGAACACTGAGAGAGAGAAATAGATGGTGGTGGTGGCGGCCTTTGAGAAAGGGAGAGAGATGGATGGAGTGTGTGGAACCCTAAGTTTGTGTTTTATAGTCAATGATAGAAATCAGGCCACATTGGGCCTATTGGGCCTCTGTCTTTCCTATGACGGGCCTTTAATGGAGCCCGCACGACGCTTAATCTATTTTCCGTGGCGGGCACCTTAGCATGCCCGCCACGGTTAATAGATATTTGCCGTGGCGGGCATTTTTATATTGCCCGCCACGGTTAATCAAATTTTCATGGGGCAAATGTGCCTATCACCAAAAATTAAAAAAACGACTATCACGGTTAATCCGGTCATTAACCGTGGTGGGCAAACTCAACGCCCGCCACGAAAAAGATTTGGCGGTGTCTTGTAAAATCATTTCGATTGGTTAGTTGTTCTTTTGGCGGTGCCAAGTCGCGCCGTAGCGCGTGGAAGACGTTCCACTCGACCAACGGTCTCCTCCCGACATTGTTGAACTAGCTCTTCAACTTTGTCAAATAGAAAGCAAATATACTGGGCATGGAACTCTGGGGCGAGGTCCCTATGTATCTCGAAGAGCATCTCCATCTTGCTGATCCAGATGTCGGGGTTCATCACTGCCATCATACGACGGTACCTCTAGGCGAACCGTGAACTATGGAAGATGGAGGTTCACCGGCGGATTACGAGGGGAAGGCGGGGCGCTATGCGGGCGGCGGGGGCCCGGTGGCACAGTGCACCGGGTGCCCGGGCAGGGGTGGCGGTGTTGATGAAGCCATGGCGGTGTCGGGTTGTCATCCATGGCAATGTCGAGGGCGACCGGGGGGTGTTACCCGAGCGACGCCGGCCTCGTTCAAGCTAGAGGATGGCGAGGCCGGTGTCATCGTCGGTGGCGTCGTCGGGGACGGGGTGGTTCCCAAGGTGGTGCTCGAGGGCGCCCTACGGGCGGCGGCCAAGGACGGTCGTTCTTGGTCGCCGCCGTGGAGCGGAGGGGTGGAAGGAGGATCTTGGTGTTGGCATGGTCGTTCTCCATGTGGCAAAGGCGGGCTTCAATTTCGCCGTCGAAGCGGCGGTTGATCTTCTTGAAGTTGTCATCGAGGAGACGCTTTTGAGAGCCTTGAAGAAGTTGTGCATCTTGAAAGCCATCGGTGTTGGGAATCGACCTGGTCTCCGGATACCGAGTTGTAGCAACCGCCTTGGGAAGGGCGGCGATGACGGTGCCGGCTGGGCGCGGGCGCCTGGTGGAGGCGGCGGCTGCGCCTAGGGCAAAGGGCAGCGCGGGAGGGGGGGGCGGCGGCGGGGAGGCGGAGCGAGAGAGTTAGGGGAATATTTTTTATTTGCTTGTTTCTAAAAGATTACATCCTCCTATTTAATGTAGCCCTCCTATGCAGCGATGGAGCCAGCGGCCAGGCTGGCCGGGCTCTAGCCCCCTTACATGCCGGTAGTCAAGGTTAATCATCTGTAGCAAAAACAAAAAAAAACACCATTAAATTTGCAAGCAAATCAATATCTCCATTGGTTCAGCCCCCTAAAAATAGTTCTAGCCGTCCACTTTGCTCCTATGGGACTTGTATCTTAAGCAATGTCTAAAGGTTTCCTTATATTTCGGAATACCTTTTACAAGAAAACTCTTATTCTTTTCTAATAGGAGATTTCCTTATAGATTGTAATATCTCCTTCACACCAAAAAGTCCAAATCCTAATCGAAATCAATGAATGGGCGCGCGCTCCTCCCCCTCCTGGGCCGTCTTGGGCCGCGCCTAGCCCCCTTTGGGCCAGGCTGATCCTGTGCTGTGACATGATTATTACTTGTGAATTTATTTGACAATAAAATTAAGGCCCGGTTGAAATTCTAAATTTTTGGAGCGACATACGTGTTTCCCCAATGCAAGAGGTATAAAAATATCGTTTTTCTTGTTTTTAGGTTCACACTTATTCTTTCGAACCGACTCATATTTTGCTGCGGCGCGCCTGGTTTCCAGCGGGCGCGGTGGCGATTAGACGAAACTTGATCTGTGCGGAGGAAGATCGACGATGCGCACGATGCAGAAGCTAAGCGGCGTCGGCGAGGAAAGCTAAAACACAGAACTAGATGGTGCTCGACAGTTGGGAGCTTTTATTTTCATTTAATACTAGAGATACACGCTGGGCACTCACAGTGCTAGAAACTATCATGGTTTTAGTCTTGGACATTGTATCAGAGAAACTATCTCCCATAATGCAATTTTCTATCATGATGTTACATGATCCACTTGTCACCTCACAAATTGTCTTGGTTTTTACGTGAATACCTGGTTTCTTAGTTAGATTTGGTTTCTTGTGTTTTTTCTCTCTCTTCAATAAATATAGCGTCACATCAGTAAAAAACAATAAATAGAGGGGTAATAAATGAGGATAGAAAACCATGATGTAGCCTGCATTGTGAGTGCTCGCAAGACGTGGAACAGACCAAGTTGACACGTCCAGGTTGATGACACCTGCACACTAACGAACCACCATATACGGACAACAGATTAATGATTTGACTTTGAAAGTCTGAAAAGACGACTAAAGATTGAATGATGAAAGCCAAAACAATTTCTTTGTCGGACCAAGAATTTTTTGGTCTTTGTTCCAAATTTCTTTAAAAACTTATTCATTCCAGCGACTCACTCAAGTTTCAATAGCTATAAGGGCACTCACAAAGTGGTAGAAACTATCATGGTTTCTATAGTCTTGGACATCAGGTCAAGAAACTATCTCCCACAATACAATTTTCTATTATGATGTCACATGGCCCACTTGTCACTCTCACAAATTGTCTTGGTTTACGTTAAGACCTAGTTTCTTAGTTAGACTTGGTTTCTTGTGTTTTTTCTCTCTCTTCAATAAATATAGCGCCACATCAGCAAAAAAGCAATAAATAGAGAGGTAATAAATGAGGATAGAAACCACGGTAGAGTCTGCATTGTGAGTGCTCTAACAAAACTTTTGAACTTAAGGACAATCTGTGAAAACCTAGCTAAAGGCAAAGTGAGAGCATGAACAGTCTTAACAGTCAATGGGTCGGAAGTGAATTAGCAAATTCTAATGTGTTTGGACAATTTGGTCAACCCAGAATGACTTCATCTTCAAAAATATACTGCCAGATGTACAATCAGCGAAAGAGATCTTCAAATAATAAATGGCTGCTCAGTTTAATTAAGGGCTAGGTCAAAAGTTTCTGTTATTTTTATTTATGGTCCAAAATCTGTTTTTTTTTTTACTGAACTGAGGGGCATGGCGCCCCTACAGACTTTTATTGAAAATAAACACCAACAAGTTCAGGGTACAAAGTACAATAGCCATCCAAGAAACGGAGAAGGAGAGGTAGAAAAAAAAACAAAGGCAAATTACAATTAACTTTGGATCCATGCGTCACACGAAACACTAAATCTTGCCTTGATCCTGAGGGTTACGACTCTGACTTCCTTGTCAAAAATTTCTTTGGCTCTGACCACGTTTGCAGGAATGCCTTTGAAGATGGGGTCATTTCGAATTGTCCAAATCGCCAGCACATGAGGATTGTTAAGATCATGAAGAAACCTGATTCAGCTTGGTCTTTTATGGCATCAATTGCTTGAAAGGTGTTCTGCTGTCCTTGAATATCAATCCCAATTTGCTACCAACAATCCTTGGCGAATTGACAGGACAGGAAGAGGTGCTGACGTACTATTTCCTCTTCAGAAAGATTGCAAAGAACACAATCATACAATGGAAGATGCATGGTTTTTCTTCTAAGGATATTCCTTGTACTCAATCTGTCTTTCATAAGGAGCCAGAAGAAGACTTTGTATTTTGGTTGACAACAATTTTTCCAAAGCCACTTGAAGGCACGAGGATTACGAGAGTGGCCCTTCAAAAACTTGTATGCTTTGGAAGCAGAGAAGGCTCCATTCAGGAGTGGACCAGGTATCATTGTCTGAAGATATGACTAACTCATCTTTGATCATCTAAATGAGGGTAAACTGCTGATGAGCTTCTGTTGACAGAGGAAGGTTGAACAGGTTTATGTGATCTTGATTCATCATCCATTGGTTCACTGTCATTGATTTGTGCTTGGCAAAGGAAAAGAGTTCAGGGAACTCAGTTTTGAGGATCCGAGCAGTCCATTTATCAGACCAGAGAAAGCATGAGGCCCCATTTTGCACTTGCACTGAGGCAAACTCTTTGTAATTGTCTAAAAGCTTCAGAATGTCCCTCCACCAGAATGATCCTTTTTTTTATGTTGTTGGGCAGCTTGTTGTTTGAGTAGTGTTTTCCCAAATGAGGGATACACATGGGATGTCTTTCTTATTGAAAAACTTGTCCAGGATTTTCAATAATAGAGCTTCATTGTGCTTCTGTAGGTCAAGCACCCCAGACCTCTTCTTCTTTTGAGACACAAACCATTTCCCAAGCAGCCTTAGGGTTTTTCTTTGAATTAATGTTTGAACCCCTCCACAGGCAATGTTTTTTATACTCGTCAATTTGCTTAATGACCCCCTTTGGGAAGACAAAACTTTGCTTGCATTTGTCAATTCAAGTTTCCCAAAGCTTGGGAGAGGAAGGAGGAGGTGGAGACCATTCTCTATTCACACTTTTTATCAGAGGAAGGTAGTCATCAACCTTGGGCCTAGTAGTGCCTGGGGAAGTCCAAGGTAGGTGAAAGGAAGGGATCCCTGAGAACATCCAAAGATGTTTGCAAGGTGGTTTGTTCTCACACTGGAAATGTTTATTGGGACAATGAAAGATTTATTGTAATTGACCTAGAGCCCAAGTGGAGGCATGGAAAGATTGAAGCGTAGCTTTAAGGAGAAAGAGTTGTTGAGCATCACCTTCCATTATGATGAGGGTGTCGGCAAAGATACTTGGATGATTGGGAAATCCGAGGAGGCATGAAGGCTTAAAAGCGCAACTTTAGCAATCCAATATCTTTAGCTCTATTGACTATGCTTTGGAGGAGATTAGCGGCTAGAACAAAAAGAAGGGGTGATAGGGGGTCACCTCAGCCGACACCCCTCCTACAATGAACAGTTTTCCCAGGAATGCCATTGAGGAGGACTTTAGAGGTACCGGAGCCAAGAATTCTTTTAACCTAGGAGAGCCAAAGAGGGCCAAAACCCCTAGCTTCAAGAAGCCTCGGGATAGCGGGGTGTTCAATTTTGTCAAAGGCTTTTTCAAAGTCAAGCTTGAGAATGATAATCTCTTTCTTAGAGTGGTGACAGAGGTGTAGGTGTTCAAAGGACCATGCTAAGCAATCATGGATGGTTCTGCTCTTAATGAACCCATACTGATTTCTATGGACGAGGGGGTAATGATATTTTGAAGCCTGTTAGCCGAAGCTTAGTAATGATTTTCATTGAGGAGTTCAGCAGGGAAATGGGTCTGAAATCATTGATGGAGGTTGGGCTGGGTTTTTTAGGAATGAGAGTGATGAAGGAGGTATTCATGCACTGCAGACAGATTCTAGACTACTAAAAGTCCCAACAGAGCTGAAGGAGGTCTTGCTTGATGTGCGCCCAACATTTCTTGATACTCATTATTGAAGCCATCATGGGCCCAGGGGATCTTCCTCTCCTTATTTGTTTCTTAATGGACTGTACTAGAACTTTTGCTCTAAAGTTTTAAATAAGCTCACCAGATTCCTAAACAAAAGGGTCGGAAGATGGGATTAAGCGAAGCTTAGATGTCTGTCGGAAGTTCCAACAATTATAGTCAAAGTCGGAAGTTCAGATAGGACCGGAGTTCAATTTAGAACTAGGTTGGAAGTTCGAGCCGGCCACAAAAATAAACTCCAAAAGTTGATGAAAAAAATCCAAAACTGATTCAAATCAACTCAAAAAAAATCAAAATGTTACACACACCTTGATTAACTCATTTAATCAGAACTATGCAACCTTATGAGACAGATCAATCTCATTTCAATCTTGTTCTCTCATTAGATAATCGTTTAAACATTTTGAAAAAAAGAAATAGATATCTACACTTAATACAGAGTGATGAAACAATATAACACAAGCATATGATATATAATTATGCATATATTTATTGCCATGCAGTACAGATTGATACTGTAATTATAATCACACTTTTTCTGGTTACAAATCACATAGAAACAGGGACATAGTTCACATTACAAATCACATTATTAATGTAGTATAAAATTATTGTAAGGTTTGGCCTTGATCCAAAGCGTTGACTTCTTTTTAATGTCAGCCCAAAGGCCTCAGCCATATCAAGTTCTGCACCATCGGGCAGAGCCCAATCAAAATGGTAAAGAAGGCTAGCAAGCGCCAACTCTATGTTGGCCAATCCGAGCATCATGCCAGGGCATATTCTCCTGCCTGCCCCGAAGGGAATGAACTCGAAGTCATTACCCCTAAAATCGATACTGCTACCTTCAAATCTTTCTGGCTTGAATTCCTCTGCTTCATGCCATAGATTTTTGTCCCTTGCTATTGCCCAAACATTCACAAAGACCTTTGTCCCCTTTGGCACATCGTAACCCATAACCTGACATGACTCACGGCATTCTCGAGGGACCAAGAGGGGTGCTACAGGGTGCAGTCGTAAAGTCTCCTTGATCACCAGTTCTAGATATCTTAACTTGATTAGATCACCTTCATTTATCTTGTCTTGTCCTTTGAAGGTCTCCCTCACCTCAGATTTGGTCTTATGCATGACTTGTGGATTCCTAACAAGCTCTGACATTGCCCATACTAGAACTGTTGAGGATGATTCACTCCCACCAGAGAAAATATCCTGTGATACAGTCTTATAGTTACAAATTATAAAATGGGACATTCACATTCTCACGGGGCATTGCCAAAAAACCTTAATATTATATCAAAAGACAAAAAAAAGATCTGACCATTAATTTGTAGACTCTAATTTGTATCGATAATAATAACTAGTTGATATATTTTAGTTTATAAATCATATCCATATGTATATGATTTTGAAAGGAAAAAAACAGATAGGCAACATGGAAATGTACATATATAATATAATAATATAAACTACCAACCAATGCTATCATGCAAGATCGTCTAAAGTAAACCCTAAATTCTTCATCTAAATTTCCCACCATATGAAGATCTTATGATGGATAATCTAACCATTAAATTACCATATCTAAGTTACCACTTATGCCATTAATAGAAATTAACAAAACTATGTTCTTAAATTTACATCTAAGTAAACAACATATGCTAATATAAAATGTTTAAATCATCAAAACGTTACATCTATATATATGTTTCTAAGCAATCCACTTCTATTAGTATTAATATGTAAAAAAACTGACCTAAAAATAAATATACATGTTTATTTATACCTATTTGGATTTAAAAGAGAAAATTATAGTGTGGATTAATTATATAGCTTTATATAAAAGTGGATCTTACCCAAATAACCGTGCTGACAATCTCGTCGGTGAGATCGAACTGCAGGCCACCTTCCCTCTGCAGCCTGAGGAGAACACCCAGAAGGTCCTCGTCGTCTCGCTCTGGCGTCGGCATGGCTTCACGCTCCTGGATGATGCTCTGGATGATGCGGTACATGTTCCTCTGGCACTTCCTCATGTCCCTCGCGGCGGCGCTGAAGCGACGTACCAGCCGCGAGGACGGGTACAGGTCCGCCAGGGTGAACCCACCAAGCAGCCTCCCAGCTTCGTCCAGCTCATGTATGTATTCATCTCGGTAATTGCACCGGTCGCCGAAGACCGTGCGCGCGGCGACGTCGTTTATCATGCTGCATGCAGATCCCTTCGCTGAGGTTGACGGGCTGCTCGCCATCCCCGGAGATGGAGCGGAGGAGGTTCGCCACCTCCTGTTCCCGGATGCTCCGGAACGAGAGCACGCGTCGCTGGCTGAAGAGCTCCACCATACACAGCTTGCGGAGCTCACGCCACTGGGCGTTGTAGGGTGAGAAGGCGATGTCCTTGCCGCCGCAGCTGATGACATCGATGGTGCCGCTCACGTAGCGGCTGCAGAAGGCGAGGTCATGGGTCTTCATCACCTCCCGGGCAGCCTCAGCGGAGGAGACCACCAGCGAGGGCAGGCACGGCGCCGAGGCGGAGGATCATGAGGGGCCCGTGTAGGTGCCGGACATCTCGCGTAGTGCCCGGTGAGGCAGGTTGCGAAAGCGCGACAGGAGGAGGTGGTGCAGGCTGCCGATGAGCGGCAGCTGCCATGGCCCTGGTGGAAGGCGGAGTGCTGATGATGACTTCGTGTCTGATGATGTGACATAGCTCCGGATGAGCTTGAGGAGGAGGGTGAGGAGGACGATCACGGCTACAAACTGGATTCTCATGTCCATTTTTTTTCAAGTTTTGCAGCCAACTGCGTGTGGACGACATCTCCAGGAGATGAGACACACATATATATATATATATATTTTTATTATTTTTTTTCCCCAGGGATCGACAAGTTAGCTGTAGGCAACGAAACAGATGTGAAGCCGTGGTTAGATGATTTTTTGCAGACCGTCCGGTAGAGACGTCCAAATTATAGCAATTCGCGTCTTATCATTGTTCTTCGAACTTCGGACTATGTTTACCATGCGCTACCAGGCTGCGTTGTAACGAGTTGTGCGTTGTTATGTTTTCAACTGAACTGTGAACTCTATGTCAGGAGCACGCCTTCCTCCAAATTATAGCAATTCGCATCTTGTCATTGTTGTTCGAGATTGAAGCACGCCTTCGTCGCATGGAGCACGTCTACGCCAACCCCAAGATCAAGCTGCCACCACTACGATCCACGTCGATGCCCGAGGACGACCAAGCTGTGGCCGCCACCGCCCGCCAGGGGGAGTCCCCAGGTGCCACCACGGGCGCCACCTTCGCCCCCGTTGACGCCATCGACGACGACACCGACCTCGACCTCCCAGAAACGTCGATCAGGTCAACACCCTACCATCCTCGACATCACCATGGGCGACATCTCGACTCCATCACATGCTGTTGCCGAGGCGCGAGCACTGGGCGGCGCCACCAGTGGCGTCACCCCTGCCTGCTACACCTCTGACCCCGCAGATCAAGATTCGTTTGGAGGCCCCGACGTACGATGGCAGTGATGATCCCGACCTCTGGCTAAGCAAGATGGGGATGTTCTTCGAGTTTCAGCCTGACATTGACCCAGAGTTTCATGCACGGCACGCCGCTTTCCATCCGACAGCGCTGCAAGGCTCTAGTTCCACAAACTGTCCAAGAGGAGATCATTGGTTGAGTGGGAGATCATCTCGCTACCTGAGGGCGATTTCGGGCCACCCATCACCAACGACACCAAGGGCGACCTAGCACCACCTATGCAAGACGGCGACATGGACGACTACATCGACGCCTTCCGTGAGTACGCTACACCTGGACCTCCCAAGCTCAAGCTACACCGCGTCCCACCTCTTCGTCGGGCGGGCTGCATGACGCTCTTCGCGAGGCCCTCACTTGGGAAGAGCCGCGCATGATGCACGAGGTGATCGAGCTCACGCATCAGCATGACGATCAGGAGCAGGAGGCGCCACCAGGCGAGGTGGCTAGCTTCCAGGACTTCGGCTACAGCAATGGCAATGTCGTCAACATCGACAAGGCGTTGGGCGCCCGGGGTGGCCGAGCAGCCACGCATGGCAACGGCGATGGAGCTTCGATGACTCGGCCACATGGGACGCCCTCGGTGAGCTACGCGGAACTGACCTCGACGAACCAATGAGATGGCCATCATCATGGGCGCGAGTGGACTCTCTACGGTGGCATCGTCGGGTACTTCCACGGCTACAATGTCCCAAAGAGCTTCAGCTCTCCTTCAGGACATCCTCGTGGAGAAAGGAGTCCCCCGCACGACGTTGCGGTGGGATTCCACCTCTCGACAACCCCCGGAGGAGGAGCAGGCCTTCCCGGCAAGCATCCTGCTCATGTCGGTGCGCCCGAGAGTCAACCCGGGCGACATCACGGTACTTCTCTTCGACAACAACGGGCAAGAGTTCATGCACATCGACAACGTCTCCATCGACGTCCCGGTCACGGTGCACCCCCCGGTTTAGGCCCGAGGTGCGGGCGGCCAAAGAACCTCCTCTACGAGTGCCTCTTCCATCCGACTTCCACACCGGCTTTGTCGATCTATCACGTCTTCTGCGGCAAGTCAACGCCGGTGTTTGTCCACGTGACCTACTCCATACCTGCTCCACCATCTTGTCGCCAGATGATTGAGATGACCACCGCCCCGAGCAATGCCATCATGAAGTCGGCAAGGGTGGCTAGGCCCTTAGTACCTCCTCCGGTGAGCTACAACTTCAGCGTCTTCTTCGGGCGACCTGAGCTTCGACTTCTCGCCGATGATGACGCCTCGGCGTCAACGGCGGCAACAACAAGATGGATCAGCTCGCTACGCTACGGTCCCGGTCTCCGCCCTCACCATTCACTGCAGCTCTCTCATCCAATCGGTGGGTTGGGCGGCGCGGGGGACGCGTCGCCTCGTCCGAACGGTGGGGAGATGTCACAAGACAGATTGGGCCGGCCCAAGGGGAGGGCGGGGCAGCCCGGCCGGCCCCTAGAGAGGGCAGCGCGCGCAGCAGAGGGGGAGCCGGCGCTGCCTCCTCCTCTCCCTCGCTCCACATCATCATCGAGTTGGATTAAGATTAGGACTTTTGGTGTGAATGAGATATTTCCAATCTATAAGGAAGTCTCCTATTAGGAAAAGAATAAGAGTTTGCTTGTAAAAGGTATTCCGGGAATATAAGGAAACCTTTAGAGATTGTTTGAGATACAAGTCCTATAGGAGGGTTATATAAACAAGGAAGATGTAATCTTATAAGGACAAGCAAATAAAGAAAATATTCCACGTTTTCCAGCTCTTGCCTCCACCGCCCCCGCCCTAGCAGCGCCGCCGCCCTCATCCGCGCCACCGCCGGCCGGCCGGGCCGTCGTCGCCGCCGCCGCCCCTCCCGTCGCGGCTGTGACAAATTGCCTCCCGGCCGAGGAGAGGTTGGAGAAGGAAATCCGATGGTTGCTTTTGTTTACATCTAGCGGTTCAAAATCCTAAAATCTTGTCAAACGTACTTTTTTATATAAAAACATGGAATTGCTATTCCATATTTTATACTTTTTATTAAATAAGATTTATAAAATCTTACAATTCCATATTTTTTTAATAAAATCTTGTCCCACTCGGTTCAAAAGTATATAGCAATTCCATATTTTTTTTTTTATCAAAAAAATAAATAAATTTATAGAGTTTTCTTAAGTCAAATTTTTTAAAACTTTAACTAAATTTCTAGAAAACATATATTAAGATTTATACTATCAAATTAGTATCATTAGACTTATAAGAGTATATTTTTATGAGGTTTGGCTCATTTTATATCACGGATGTTGGTACTTTTTTTCTATAAAACTAGTCAAACGTAAAAATCTTAACGGTATGGATTCTATGAATTGATTTATTCAGGGATGGAGGGAGTATTGTTGTTACTCTCAGCTGACCACTACATTTATACTCTCAAAAGAGTGCAAACTTTTCCCAAGTTTAAACATTAGCCGCGACAATTAAGGCCTCGGGACCTTAAGGCCATTCTCAATGAAGATTTCAAATGAGTTTCATTCTCATTTAATACAACGACACATAAGAAAGTTTACTGATTTGGCGGCTTGTGTTTATGTAAAGAGAGATAGAGAGAGTTTCATATAGTTTCATTTGAATAAACTTGTTGCCATAATTATCAACACAAAAGCGGATAGGGGAGTTTTGGTAATTGTGCCATGAAACTCTTGACTGCCATATAAGACCTTGAATAAAACCTTGAATGGGGGGGTATTGATGTGGTTGACACTCGACAAAATGTTCACCTTCGGGAATGACTCCAAAAAAAATTAATGCAGCAAGTTGCCCCATTAACACTTGCATCATGTTTAGAACAAGGTGAAACATCATGTAGATAACAAAACATCCATCGATCATACAATTCTTAGTAGGTGACTAGTGACTTAGTCTACCTAAAGCTTCAACCATGTGTTCAAACATCATTGGCCACCAAATCCTCCAACAAGTTATCGTTTCGCTCTACATCACTCACAAGATTGGCTCAGTTTGTTTAGAGATTAGCACTTCCTTCACCAAGCTCAACTCACCCTATCTTTCATGACTCTTAGTTGAAGAAGGTAATTTCTCCTTGTCATTAGGTACATTTTATTACATGACCCTACCTTGTAACACCAAATTCCATTTTGTATCCTAGCTTGCCTTCTCCACCAATACCCCACTCATACAACTCCTCAACTATTGGTTCAATGGTCCCGTCTCCCTCCTCAATTCTCAACCTGAGAAGATGAGGACGCTCTATGCTCTGGCTTGGGGAGAAGTCGTTTCTCTAGGAGCGGAGGATATCACCACATGAAGATGGGAGAAGAGTTTGTATACCAAATAGAAGATATCAAGTGCACACACCTTTATGGAGCTCACGCAAATGTCCATTGTAGGGGCCAAGATGATGTATTTGTCGCGGCAACTGATGGCGTCGACGGTGACGCCACAATTATAGCAGTTACAGCCTAAAAAATTAATATTAACAATAATTGAATTGTCATGTGTCGGTAACTTTGGAGGGTTTTAAGGTACCCTTATGTTTGATACTCAGTAGGTTCTTCCTGCATTTGAATAATTCAGAACAATATGAATTTCAAAATCATTAATCTTATAATACATATTCTGCCCCCTAAATATTGTGTTGCACCTATTTTTAGAGAGACACCAAATTGTCAAGAGCCTCTATAGAAATCTATTTCTAAAGACGGCAAGAATTCCCACGGCATCTCTAAAGGCGGCTTAGAAGCCGAGCCATCTCGAATATGACATTTTAAGAGTGGACAATTTCAAGATATGGCTATAGTTACTTCTAGAAACCGATTTCTAGAGGTGGGGCAGCTCAGAAACTATTGTCAGATGCCGATATAGAGTTGCCTCAAACAAAATGAAAGAGGCATCTAAAAATAGATTCTGTAGTAGCGGTTGTATGTAGCTGCATCAAGCTTCTTCTACCAAATTTATAATTTAGAAGTTGTAGTAGCTGCAGCAAACTCCCATATGTGTCTATGGTATTAGAAAACTTCAATATCTCCAAATAAAATTTTAGCATAGCAGTATACGGCAAGACCAGACATAGATCGCTCTCATTAGATTATCGTACTCTCCTCATTAGATAACTGTTTAATCATTTCACAAAAGTAAATAAAAAGATATCTACACTCAATACAGAGTACGTGATGAAACAATATAACAGAAGCATAGAACAAACTCTATATATTTATTGTCCTGCAGTAATGATTGATAGTACAATTATATTCACACTCTATGTGTATAAATTAAGTAGCAACAAGGACACAGTTCACATTACAAATCACCAGATTAATTTGGCATAAAATTATTATAAGGTTTGGCTTTAAGCAGGAGCATGGACTTCCTCTTTAATGTTATACCACCGAGCTCTGCCATATCTAGATCCTCTAACCTTGCGCCATTGGGCAGATCCCAATCAAAATGATAAAGAAGGCTAGCAAGCACCAGCTCTAGATTGGCCAGTCCGAGTGTGATGCCAGGGCACATTCTCCTGCCTGCCCCGAACGGTGTGAACTCAAAGTCATTACCCCTGAAATCGATATTGCTATTTTCAAATCTTTCTGGCCTAAATTCCGCACCATCATGCCATAACCTCTTGTCCCTTGCTATTGCCCAAACATTCACAAACACCTTGGTTCCCTTTGGTACATCATAGCCCATAATCTGACATGACTCGCGGCATTCTCGAGGGAGCAAGAGTGGTACGGGAGCAAGCAACCGTAAAGTCTCCTTGATCACCAGTTGTAGATATCTTAACTTGAACAAATCACTTTCGGTTACCTTGTCTTGTCCTTTAAAGGTCTCCCTCACCTCCGATTGGGCCTTATGCATGACTTCTGGATTCTTAACAAGCTCTGACATTGCCCATAGTAGTACAGTTGAAGATGTTTCACTCCCAGCAGAAAAAATATCCTGCAATACAATCTTACAATTACAAGTTGCAAAAACTTTACATTCACATTGATTCTCACAAGTTACGCTAAAAGAAATCTTAACAAGAAAAATTGACCTCCGTCATGTAATAGAGTCCATTCTAATATTCAGAATTTAGCCTCAAATATAATGCATTTTAGAGGACAAAATCCAGTTTTATTCCTGTTTGGATTTAAAAAGAGAAAATTATAGTGTGGATTAGCTTTATATAAAAGTGGATCTTACCCAAATAACCGTGCTGACAATATAATCTCGTCGGTCAGATCGAACTGCAGGCCACTTTCCCTCTGCAGCCTGAGGAGAACACCCAGAAGGTCCTCGTCGTCTCGCTCTGGCGTCGGCATGGCTTCACGCTCCTGGATGATGCTCTGGATGATGCGGTACATGTTCCTCTGGCACTTCCTCATGTCCCTCGCGGCGGCGCTGAAGCGACGTACCAGCCGCGAGGACGGGTACAGGTCCGCCAGGGTGAACCCACCAAGCAGCCTCCCAGCTTCGTCCAGCTCATGTATGTATTCATCTCGGTACTTGCACCGGTCGCCGAAGACCGTGCGCGCGGCGACGTCGTTTATCATGCTGCATGCAGATCCCTTCGCTGAGGTTGACGGGCTGCTCGCCATCCCCGGAGATGGAGCGGAGGAGGTTCGCCACCTCCTGTTCCCGGATGCTCCGGAACGAGAGCACGCGTCGCTGGCTGAAGAGCTCCACCACACACAGCTTGCGGAGCTCACGCCACTGGGCGTTGTAGGGTGAGAAGGCGATGTCCTTGCCGCCGCAGCTGATGGCATCGATGGTGCCGCTCACGTAGCGGCTGCAGAAGGCGAGGTCGTGGGTCTTCATCACCTCCCGGGCAGCCTCAGCGGAGGAGACCACCAGCGAGGGCAGGGCGCCGAGGCGTAGGATCATGAGGGGCCCGTAGGTGCCGGACATCTCGCGTAGTGCCCGATGAGGCAGGTTGCGAAAGCGCGACAGGAGGAGGTGGTGCAGGCTGCCGATGAGCGGCAGCTGCCATGGCCCTGGTGGAAGGCGGAGTGCTGATGATGACTTCGTGTCTGGTGATGTGACATAGCTCCGGATGAGCTTGAGGAGGAGGGTGAGGAGGACGATCACGGCTACAAACTGGATTCTCATGTCCATTTTCTTCAAGTTTTGCAGCCAACTGCGTGTGGACGACATCTCCAGGACATGAGACACACATATATATAGATTTTTTTTTATTTATTTTCTCCCCCCAGGGATCGACAAGTTAGCTATAGGCAACGAAACTGATATGAAGCTGTGGTTGTTAGACTTATCTTCCCAGTCCCAGAAGGCTCAACGGTCATGTGCCTTGATCAGCGCCCTGATCGGGGGCGCCCAGCCCGTTTACATGGCTAATGGGCCCCTGCTGCACTCCGCTATATAAAGAAGGGGTGGGGTCTGGGCGCTAGGTACGAGGTTGACCTTAGCCGCCACAACTCCACCCTACATCCCTAATCCGATCAAGAAGGAGAGCTCAGGTGCAGTGGGAAGCACCACCAGCGTTCGTCTTCGTCACCACGTCGTCTCCACCCCGCTAGAGTGAAGTAGGCCGCTAGTTCCCTCGGCGTCGGTGGCCTCTTCCCCTCGCCGTCATCGACATCGCCATGACCGGAGATGGCTCCTCCTCTACTCCATCCCGCGAAGATATACCTTTCCTTTCTTCAAGGTCAAGATCCAATCATTACACAGAAAAGAACTTGAGCCCTACTGCATCTATGTCTAGATCGATCCTTTATATCTAACAATGGTATCGGCTTACCTAGATCATAGATCTAGTAGGGACAAAAAGCGTAGATGATTTTGTTTTATCATCACGAATTTTCCAACCCTAAACCTACCAAGAAATAAGGATCCGGGGGGACTCAACTTCTCCCCGACAGATCGGGCTTCGCGCCCGCCAGCGGGACGCGGCATGGCGGCGTGAGCCCACGATCCCAAGCGCCGCTGCCGACCGGGACGCGTCGGGCAACGGGCGGCGAAATGGGCAGCGTCGAGAGCCCGCGATGACGGCGGCGCCACTCTACCACTTCCTCCAATCCCGCGATGGGCGGACCTCGGCTGCTAGGCGGGCGGCGCTACCGCCGGTTGTGGCGGCGGTTTCATTTGGTAGGGTGAGAGAAAAGATAAGAGAGGTCGAGGAGCAACCGGCATGGCTGGCCGTCGACCTCGCTGGCACAGTGGGCAAAGCAACCGTCGGCGCCGCTGTTGTGCGACTGCGAGAGAAAGGAGGAGTGAGGAAGAAAGAATGAACCCTAGGGTTGGGTTTCGTGAGTATTTGGGATTTGTGTTCCTCCGAGATTGTTGCTCCTCGTCCAATCTAGATGGACGGCTCAGATCGAGCCGCACCCACTCTTGGGCCTATGTCGAAAGAGGCCTAAAGGCGGGAGCGTAGCGGCCGGGGGCAGGCCACGGGCCGAAATGGGTCCGGGCGAATGGTTCGCCACCGGCCCAAACATGCACGTCCACAGTTTTTTATTTTCCGTAAACTTTATTGATGCATAATTTTGATGAATTTGAATTGGATTTTGATTCAAATCATTGTACAATTTTATCCAACGATAATTTTGTTCGGTGAACAATATAGTATTATTGAGTTTCTAGAAAATAGAGTTATGACATTGATTAGTGTTTTCCACTTTGCGTACTTAAAGTTGGCAATTGTCTTGTTTTTAAATTCGAACCAACGAGGAGAATTTATTTTTCAAGTCAACAGAGAATTTATTAAATTCGAACCAAAGGAGAATTTATTAAATTCAAACCAAAAGGGAATTTAATAGAGATTTATTTCAGAATTTAATTACAAATGTTTTACATGTATTATGTCTATTTTACGCCCTAACGGTGATATAGATTTAATGCACAAAGTATTGTATATATTATTTTGACCAACCTTGAATTAAGGCATGCAATGTTATTGTCATTATTACATGTTCTCACTTGAATTGAATGGTTTTAGGAGGTTTCTCCATAATGATGTCCATTAAGGATATCCCAACAATGACAGGAGAAAACTACCAAGAGTGGAAAAGAAAGTTGGAGCTATTTTTCATCATGGTGGGGGCGGATTGGATCCACTCTATGCCATGTCCTACGAGCACGTGGGTAATCTGTCAAGGAGGCCATAGACACGGATGTTGTTTGGCGGCAAAAAAGAGCAGCCCATATGGCTAGCAAAATGAAATATGAAAGTGAGCTTCCCAACCGAGAATCTACCAACAAGAAGGCTATGGCGGTGGTCAAAAACACTATTGATCCCGCTATTGGGAGCCCACTTGGAGATTGTGCCTCCGTCATGGAGTACCTTGAGAAAATAAAGAGTCGGTTCACGGGATCTTCAAAGACTTATGCTACGTTGATTCAGCAATTTGTTTTCATAAAGGTACACAAGCGAGGGCCCGAGAACACACATAAATAGATTGGTTGAAATAAATAATAAGCTTAAACCTATGGACCGAGATTTCAAGGAAAGCCATGTTGTCCATTTGATTTTTGCTTCATTGCCAAAAGAGTTTGAGCCATTTGTGGTCAACTACAATATGAACCCTAAAGGGTGGAATATTGACAAGACTTTGGCTATGTGTGTGCAAAAAAGAATAGAGAATCAAGGCTTTAAATGGTGGCTCCATTAACTATGTGAACTCCAAGAAAAAAGAACCCTCATCCTCGTGGAAATCCCACTTCTTCCAAGGCTGATTTCAAAAGAAAAGCTCCAGCCCAGCAGCATAAGCCTTCTCGAAGGCAAGTTTGTAGTCAACTAAGATCAATGTCTCGTCACGCAAAGAAAGAGGACACTATAAGGGCGATTGTCCAAAACACTTAAAGAATGTCATGGCAAAGAAAGGTGAGAACATTATTTCACTTATAGATGAAACCCTCGTATACAAATTATACTAGAAACACTTGGTGGATTGATTCAAGTGCAACTATTCATGTTGCCAACTCTCTTTCTGAGGATTCCGTTCGACGGGAACAACTAAAAAGAAACGAAGACAAAATTAAAGTAGCCAATGGAGTCCTGGCGGACGTAGAAGCTGTTGGAGAGCTTGTCTTGACGCTTACTACTAGCTATATTTTAATTCTTAAAGATGTTTTTTATGTACCGACATTATAGAGAAACTTAATAAGTGTGTCTCGTCTAGATGATGATGGATTTGATTTGTCATTTTGGTAATGGCGGATGTGTGATTTCTTATAAAGATTTATTGGTTCTTGTTGCATTTAAGATCACCAATCTTTACTTCTTATCGTTACATGACCAAGAGAAATTTGTACGCGATGTGAATGCAAGCGTACCATCGAGTACGATATAAATAGAAAAAAGAAAGAGAACTCCGTAAACATCGAAATTATGGCACCGTTGTTTGGGTCATATTTCGAAGGGGAGAATAGAGTGACTTATTAAGAATGAAATTCTTCCTCCATTAGAGTTCTCAGATTTAGAACAATGCATTGATTGCATAAAAAGGAAAATATGTAAAGAAAATAAAGAAAAATGCTAAGCGGCTAATGTGTGTTTTAGAGATTATTCACACGCATATCCGTGGTCCATTCCCAGTAAGAAGTGTGGATGGCTATGACATGTTCATAACATTCATAGATGATTCACTATGGTTATATTTAGTCAATTAAAGAAAGATCGAGAAGCATTGGATAAATTCAAGATATTTAAGGCTAAAGTTGAAAATCAGCAAAAGTTTAAAAATAAAGTTAATCAAATCCGACCATGGAGGGGAATACTATGGTTGGCACACCCCATATGGCCATATTCGGGACCTTTGCAAAGTTCCTTCGGGAACAAGGCATAGTTGTTGCCTCCAACTCGATGCGGGGCGAACCTCGGCAAAATGCGGTAGCTGAAAGACTAAAACTGTACCTCGATGGATATGGTGCGAAGTATGATCAGTTACTCCACTTTACCGGTGAGTTTATATATGGAGGCATTAAAAACCGTCATCCACATTCTCAACAAAGTACCCAATAAGCGTATGAACTATGGATAGGAAGGGTACCCTCATTAAATCACATACGGGTCTAGAGGAGTCCTGCTGAGGCAAAGATATTTAACCCGACAATTAGGAAGCTAGATCCCAAGATAGTGAGTTTTCATTTTATTGGCTATCCTGAAAGATCGAAAGGGTTTCGTTTCTACTGCCTAAAGAGTTTCACAAAATTTATGGAAATGAGACACGCTAATTTCTTTGAAGAAGAGATGATAAGAGGCAACGTGACAGTGCAAAGATTGATCTTGAGAATAAAAAGTGTGTGTGCACCTACCCCCAATGACTCAAGAGCCTTATTTCACATTGCCTGTTGTGGCTACACCGCCAGTGCCAGACACTGTGATGTGGAACCTGTCCCTCGTGATCCAATAAAAACTACTGAAACAAAGACTATTGCCACAGATGAGGGGGAGCAACAGCAGCCTCCAACAAAAAAAGTTCTGGCTATAGAGGCCCCTAGGAGGCCTCAAAGACAAAGAGGGCTATCTCCAGTGATGATTATGAATTATATAACATAGAAGAATTATACATCACTGAAGAATTTCAAATGGAGGCAGACCTAACACGATGTGGGTGGGGGAGGGGGTGGCTGGGGAAGAGGATGAATAGTGCCATCTGCGCCAGCAACGCTACGAGCGCATGCGTGCTTAAGGGGTCGTGTTGGATACTAGGTTGAAAAGATGCAATAGAACTAATAGTTAGCATCCATTCATTAGCTAATAATTGGTAGGTTTATTAGCAGGTTTGTGTGGACTACTAGTAATGAGTAATGATTTTAGCTGCTACTCCCTCCATTCTAAATTATAAGTCGTTTGACTTTTTAAACTTTAAGTTTGATCACTCGTCTTATTCAAAAAAAATTATGCAAATATCATCAAATTTAAGCTATTTTTAAAGATTTTATATTAAAAAAACAACCCACGAAAAAGAAATAAAAATTTGTATAAATTTTTTAATAAGACGCAGTGGTCAAACTTAGAGGAAAAAAAAAAAGTCAAACGACTTATAAATTGGGATGGAGGGAGTACTTTTTAGTGCTAATGGATCCAAACGCCCGTTAGTCATTAAAAAAAAGTTCAAGAGGAATGCAACCACTACTTACTACTAGTAGTTTTTAAGTACAATCTATAGTTATAAGGTACTCCCTCCGGGATGATATTAGAAGTCGTTTTTGGACAAGGTTTGGGCCAAACATCGGGAATATAAATAATCAATAACTTTTAATTTGTTGAGTTTGTAAATGTAAAAATTATATGAATAGATTTGTCTTAAAAAAATATTTTGATAAAAATATACATATATCATATCTCCATAAATATTTTTATAATAATATGTGATTAAAGTTGTGTTTTGAAACCAGGTGTCATTTGTACCAGACGACTTCTCGTACCAGCCGGAGGGAGTACGTACTCCCACGGAACATATCACACAGGCTCGCACTCGCACACACGGCAGCACATTCGCCTGCCAATAATGGAGGTGACGACACTGGTACTGCTGGGCGTGCTCCTCGTGCTATCCGTGGTCATCCTCACCAAGCTCATTGACAAGTACTTACCGGCGCCGTCATTGTTGCAACCCGGAAGCCGCCGCTGCGTCTGCCTCCGGGGCCATGGCAGCTGCCGGTGATCGGCAGCCTGCATCACCTCCTCGCGTGGCGCCACGGCGGCCTCCTGCACCGCGCGCTGCGGGAGCTGTCAGGCCGGCACGGCCCGGTGATGCTGCTCCGCCTGGGCTCCGTGCCCACGCTGGTGGTTTCTTCGGCCGAGGCTGCCAGGGAGGTGCTCAAGACCCACGACGCGGCGTTCGCGAGCCGGCACCTGACGCCGACGCTGGACGTGTTCAGCAACGGCGGCCGCGACATCCTCTTCTCCCCTACGGCGAGCTGTGGCGCCAGCTCAGGCGGATCTGCGTGCTGGAGCTCTTCTCGGCGCGCCGCGTGCAGTCGTTCCGCCGCATCCGAGAGGACGAGGCCGCGGCGCTCCTCCGGTCTGTGGCCGACTCCTGCTCCGCCGCTGGCGGAGGCAGCGCGGTGGTGGACATCGGCGAGCGGGTCTGCCGTGCCATGAACGACACCGTGGCGCGGTCGGCCGTGGGCGGGCGGTGCGCGCGGCGGGACGAGTTCCTGCGCGAGCTCCACAAGGCCGCGGTCCTCATCTCCGGCTTCAACTTCACCGACCTGTACCCGTCGTCACGGCTGGTGCGCCGCCTCAGCCGCACGCTGTGGGAGACTGAGCAGTGCCAGCGGAACATACGCGACATCATGGGCGACATCATCCGCGAGCAGTTGCAGCAAACCGACGGCAGACAGGACAAAGAAGAGGAGGAGGACAACCTATTGTCTGTTCTGCTGAGGCTGCAGAGGGACGGGGACGGGCAGTGCCCGCTCAACACCGATATCATCTCCACCGTAGTCCAGGAGATCTTCGGAGCGGGGAGCGACACCTCATCAACGACGCTGGAATGGGCGCTGTCGGAGCTGATGAGGAACCCGCCGGCGATGCACAAGGCTCAGTCTGAAGCGCGAGAGGCCTTCAGAGAGGGCAGCAGAGGCTCACCGAGGCCGACACAGCGAGGCTGAGGTACCTGCCGCTGGTGGTGAAGGAGACGCTGCGGCTGCACGTGCCCGTGCCGTTCCTGCTCCCACGAGAGTGCCGCGAGGCGTGCCGGGTAATGGGCTATGACGTGCCTCGGGGAACCAAGGTGTTGGTCAACGCGTGGGCGATCGCCAGGGACGCCGAGTACTGGGACGACCCCGAGGCGTTCCGACCGGAGCGGTTCGAGGGCGGCAGCAGCGTTGACTTCAGAGGTGCCGACTTCGAGTTCATCCCGTTCGGCGCCGGCAGGCGGATGTGCCCCGGCATGGCAATGGGGCTCATCAACATGGAGCTGGCGCTTGCTGGCCTTCTCTACCACTTCGACTGGACGCTGCTGGACGGGAAGGTGCTGGACATGAGCGAGGCGTTCGGGATCACCGTGAAGAGGAAGTCCAAGCTCGTCCTGCGTGCCACGCCACGTGTTCCATGCTCATACTAAGGTCACTAGTGGTGGTTTTATCCTATGTCCGGTTTTGGAATTGAATTGACGGTCTAAAATATGGACGAAGAATCCATATAATCCGTTAAATAAAGTCTACAATGTAAATTTGAGAAGAAGATTTCATATAATTCATTTCACATCTCTCACCATACGAATTTGAGACAAAGCTTATATGTAAATTTTGGGAAAATGTGGAATCTAAAATTCCAAACTAAATAGCCTAGATTTTGCTCCAAAATGAAGGGATCCAAACAAGCGCTGAATTGTATACGTGCGTGGTTGTACTTGATGTTGTTGTTGATTGATATATATTATTGTGCTTTGCAAGAGAAAAGTACTCCAATTGCCCTAAATCATAAGTTGTTCAGACATTTTAGATACATTGCTTTTAATATTCTTATATACATATACATTATGTCTAAATACATATAAAAGGGTTATATATCTTGAAAAGTTAGAAGGGCTTAAAATTTAAAATAGAGGGCGTACAACTTTAATTTTTTTTCTTCAATTGTAAGGCACAAAAATATTAACTCGCATATATCATAACTTTAATCTATATCCATATGGGTCCTAATTAATCCAAATTCAAATAGAAAAGGATAAGAATACACCCTAATCCATGTCTTGTTGGCTCGCCTATAGAATGGTGGCAAACTAAGATCAGAAGGCTCTGTCAATACCTTAGGGGTTGGGCTTAAAAATGTGAATAGTAATGATAAGAAAGATAAAATGACTATATTAAATAAACTGGATGTTCTAGATAAGAAGGCAGAAATGTTACTCTTAATGAGTTTGAATTAGATCTAAAACATGTGTTAAATGAACGTCTTGCTGAATTACTTGGGGAGGAGGAACTCAAAAGGGTCTTAAAGGGCAAAAGTTAAACACCTTCTAGGAGGTGATGCAAATACAAAGTACTACCACCTATTAGCAAATAGTAGGCATAGAAAGACTCGTATCTTCAGGTTAGAGGATGAGAATAATATAATAAGTGGTGATGCCCAACTCAAAGGGCATATTACCAATTATTATAAAAAATTTGTTTGTACCATCGGAGAACTCTCTTATTTTGTTAGATGAGTCACATACTAATGATATTTCTCAGGTCTCTGGTCCGGAAAATGAGTACTAATATATACATTCTCACATGAGGAGGTGAGGGCAGCGATTTCCAAATTAAACATAAAATAAGGCACCCCTGACAGCTTTTCCTCCAAAGTTTTATCAAGTCTTCTGGGACCTAATAAAAGATGATTTTATGGCTCTGTTTATTTAATTTCTATCATGGATCCTTATCTCTAAATTGACTTAACTTTGGAACTATAATCCCGAATAGAAGGATGTGAATATTCAACAATACATACCTTTGTTGTATGTTTCTTTCAAAATCTTCACTAAAGTTGCTATCAACAGATTAGCTAACATAGCCCAAAATATAATTAGACCGTTTCAAATGGCCTTTCTCCTAGGAAGAAATATCATGGTTTCCTCAAAAAAAAAAAAAAGGAAGAAATATCATGGAGGGTGTTTGTAATACTTCGTGAAACGTTACATGAACTTCAGTTATGGGCTTTGGTTCTTTTAAAGTGAAGGAAAAAAGTCTAGTTTCGGGTCCCCAACTTTTACGAAAGTCCGATTTTGGTCCCTCAACTCCAAAACAGGACAAAATAGGTCCCTCAACTTTTCAAACCGTGCAGATTTCGTCCCTCGGCGGGTTTGGACGGGTGGTTTCGCTACAGTAACTCCGGTTTTGCTACAGTAACCGTAGTTTCGTTTTTTTTCTCTTTTCTTTTTATTTAAATTTGAATCTTTCAAAAATCATAGTAAATCACGTAAAATTCATAAAATAGAAAATCAAATTTTGTTGGACTCCACATGAGTAGAGCTACGCAATGAATATATAATATGATATAATTTAGTATAAAGTTTTTGCTAGAAGGTTTTGCCTTTTTCTTTTTTATTTATTTCAGCTCAATCTTTAAAAAATTTTAGTAAACTATAAAAAATCATAAAATTGAAAAACCAATTTTGCTAGACTCCACATGAGCATATTTACACAATAAAGATATATAGGTGTACTATTTAATTTATTGGCCGGGATCCATCGATCGTTCACGTGTGGTAATGCGATCGCACGCAGATCGGCCAGAAAAGCAAACCTAGCTAACCTAACCCCAAACTTAAAGAGCCACAAGAACTACATACTCGTGTTATTGCGCGCCTCATGTGGAGTCCAACAAAATTGAATTTTTATTTTATAATTTTTCCTGTAATTTACTAAGATTTTTAAAGATTGAGTCGAAATAAATAAAAAAGAAAAAGGCAAAACCTTCTAGCAAAAACTTTGTACTAAAGTATACCATATTATATATTCATTGCATAGCTCTACTCATGTGGAGTCCAACAAAATTGATTTTTCTATTTTATGAATTTTCACGGATTTACTATGATTTTTGAAAGATTCAAATTTAAATAAATAAGAAAAGAGAAAAAAAATGAAACCAAAGTCACTGAAGCAAACCGGAGTTACTGTAGCGAAACCAAGATCCAAACCCGCCGAGGGACGAAATCTGCACGGTTTGAAAAGTTGAGGACCCGTTTTGTCCGGTTTGGAGTTGAGTGACCAAAATCGACTTTCGCAAAAGTTGAGGGACCAAAAGTAGATTTTTTCTAAAGTGAAAGAAAGTAGGAATAGATGTTTTGAGTAGGCCCAGAAGCCCACACAAAAGCTCTCTGCTTCAGCGGTTTCGGCCTTCAATCTACTCCACAGACGGAATCGATTCCAAAGGGGGCCCAGGGCGAGAGGGATCATCCATCTCCGTCGAGTCGAGGCGGCTCCAGCAGCTCCGGGCTCCGCCTCGTGGCCTCGCGGACCACCATGGCCGCCCCTTCCCCCTCGCCGGTGGAGGCGGCCCCACCGCTTGCGGCCGAGGAGGAAGACGAGTGGGGTGAGTAAACCTGCGCGCCCTCGTCTCTTGCTTACCGACAGCTGCTAGCTTCAGGAACGGGTTGTTTAATTTAGGCATGAGTTAGAGATGTTTTGAGGAACAGATGCTGTAGACTGTAGGTGGTTCCCTGGAATTGCTCGAGACTTTGTGCAAAGCATGCTCGTTGTCTGGGGAACAAGTTTAGAGCCTCGTATTGATAGTAGTCCTGTCCAGGAGGGAAGTTTGGGTCACTGGGGTGTAGAATCCGACTAGAGGCTGTTCTAGCGTGTATGCTGAAGGAGCGACGACGATTCTTAGGCGCAAGAGGGCAACATGGATGGTAGTGACATAGTACTTACCAAGGGTTTTTTTATAAACTGCAAGAACATCTGCCAGTTTTTGAGAAACGAGATTGTGAGATTCACTTTCACCCCTGATTTGCATTCTTGGTCTAGTCAGTCGAGATCACCCAAATATCTTAGCAGAATGTATGTGGCATTGATGAAATAGGGGTAGTTCTAGACGAAACTAAAGGTTATGAGCTGATGAAACAAAATATAAGCATCAAGATGCATTTTCCATTTCATAATAAAAATTGGAGACATATGACATAAGGTCATGAGCCAGATCAGGTAACACTATAAATCTTTCTGCATATGACTTCGGTTTGTTGATTGTGGCGAGAAAATTGCATGTTTAGGACTCCAAACATTTTCTCGATTGTGACATGTAACTGCAATTTAGTAGCCATTGCAGTCTTACATTTTGACAGATATCTCTGTCAGACTTACATGTTCTATGAATTGCGTGCCATGCTGAGCTCCATGTGTTCTGCACTGTTGCTATTTTACACGTCCTTCTAATGTTGATGGTGCAATCACAGATGCTGATGGATATGTCATTCCTAATTTGCCCACTCAAGATAATGATGTGACTGAGCCAAGTGTCCCCAAAGAAAAAGATCCTGAACCTCAACAGGTACGTTTTGGAACTCTTTTCTGAACTCTTTCTCATAAAAGATTTGAGTCTGTCATATCTCCCCTTTTGTTTTAGAAAAGCAATGTTTCACCTTTATGAACTACTGGTCCATTGCTTCATGGAGATGTATATTCATACTTTAGCAGGCAAAGGATGAGAAAATATACCTGGGACCTCATGGAGCTCCACCATCTCAAGCAAAGCAGCAGGAGCTGAATACTGTTGGCCGTAAGCAGCGTTTCCGGAACAAGCTGAAGGAAGCAGATAGGAAATTCACTGGCAATGCTCAGGAGAACAAAGTGGAGAGCCTAAGGGAGCTGATGGGTGCTAGAGGTGGTGCCAGTATGCCAAAGAGCTCCCCTCGTGATTGGCTCGACCCACACTGCCACGAATCTGAATTTGACAGAAAACCAGCTAGATGACTGGCAAATGATGCGGTGTTTACCTAAAGGTTGATTACACTGTAATACTGGTGCAGGTGTCATCCACCAATAATAGATACTACTTGTGGTTGACTAATAGATGAAACAACACAAAAGGTTTTCTGTGGTGTAATTTATCTGAACTCTATTGTTCTCCATGTCGCTTAAATACACTTGATTCAATTGTGGGTGTATTGTTGCATTTGTGATTTGCAATGGAAAAAATATGGAAACAAGCGGCTGTTGCAAAGCTGATGTGTAATGTCTGTGACATGTGACGCCGAGCACGAGCGGAAATGTGTTCCTGATATTTTCAATAGATTCACACAACCACACTTGAATGTGTTTTCCATCTTTTGCTCATGCTACCATCTGAACCTTCTGTTACACCAGCTGCAGATTGATCGAACCATTGACAACATTATCTGCACATTAACCCATTTTTATAGCAGGACCCTTTTTTTTCTTAATTCTAGCAGGATCTGTTGTGAGGTCTACCAAAAAGTAAAGTTGTAGTTCTGCCTGTGATAATACTAAACCAACTGCTGATAGTACAAATCTTCTCTTGTGCAAGCGAATAACTGAAGATTGATACAGGACACTGAACTGGAACAATGCCTGAAGACTGAAGTTATATTGCAAAAAGGTAAAACACTTGGAAGCTCCGAAAGTTTTGGGTTACACACTAACATACACCATATGATCATGCAAATATATGCTTACACAAACAAGAACTCTTCTCTATATATGAAGGTACACACTCGAAGGACTCCCGCTGGATAAGATGCAGGGCAATCAACAAGATCTGATTGGTTGATCGCGTAACTGCATCATGGTCATCGGTAAGAGCTCATCGCACAGGGACCTTGATCCAGCCATTGGCGAAGGCGATGGCGAGGATGACGAAGGGGGTGGACATGCCAAAGATGATGATGTAGGGCAGGGGTGTCATCATGGGGTTCTCGCCCTCCCTCTCCCCTGCTGTCTGCCAGTACCTGCATTCCATCATCCCAAGCGAAGTGGATCGATGTCACAGGCTGCTATGAGGAGATGGTGAGGTGAGGTTCACTGCTTACTGTTCTGGCTCCTCTTCCCTGGTGATGAACTTCTTCTTGCCTGGAGGCTTCAGCTCTCCATCTCCTCCTGCGTGGATCAGTTTTTCACGAATCTTAATCTTTGTTTCAAAGAGCTCCAACAAACTGAAGAAACAGAACTGGAGAAGATGGAGGATTCATACCAAGATTCGCTGTTATCCTGGCGCGCTTGCTGGCGATGCGACTGCAGAACAAACCGGCAGCACCTCTCCTCGACGATGGCTGGGCTGTGACTGTGACTGTGATGGTGGTGCAGCTCCCGGCGGCAAGGAGAGGAGCTACCTTGGCCATGGCTGTACTGGTGTGAAGGAGCAAAGCACTCCTCTGCCTCATGCACATCACATGATATGGTAGTAGCACCTGTGTGATGGTGTTCAGCAACGAACAAGAGGGGTGGATAAGGCGAGTGCTGGCTCGTTCTCTTCCATAGCATGTGCCAAGGGCCACAACTAACAAGTTGCAGTGACGTGGTCCAGTCATATGGCACCACGTTGCATGCCAACCTTTTGGTGGCTGTCAATTGATATCACAAGTCGGAAATATTCTGGGCAGCAGAGGTTAAAAGAACCGAAATATGCCGGAGTTTTTTTTTTTTTTTTTTTTTTTTGAGAGAGAGAGAGAGACATCAGTTTAAAGAAATCACATAACATTGGCTATGCTAATAGAATTCAATATTGTAAGAAGTCATGAACATCAACCATGAACGACATAAAAACCTTCCCTTGTAACAAACAGCCAAAGTAGAGATATTTTCACATTAATAGACTAAGGCATTGGAAGAACATTTCCTTCAAAACTGGAAAAACTAAAAGGGACCCTGTGCATAAATCATCCTTTATAACTAAGACTCATTAAGCACAAAAAGAAACGTTGCACTTGCTTTCATCTGCCCCTCAGGAAACACCAGCATTTTTTTATCATTGATTTTGAGATTCCGATATGATGTATTTTGCAACATCAGCACAGCAGGTTAGCTTATCAGCCTTGTCATCAGGAATCTCAATGGAGAACTCTTGTTCAAAAGCCATAACAAGTTCCACCCGGTCTAAGCTGTCCAAGCTCAGGTCCTTTTGGAAGTCTGCAGTCTCAGTCACCTGCAAGCATTTAGATGGTAAACATCAACAAAAAGCTAAGATGCAAACCGCTTCATGTACAATTTTATAAAGCTACTCCCTCCGTCCCAAAAATGTCCGCCGCTTTTTTTTTCGCGCCACAACTTTGACTTGATTTGTACAAAATACGCACAACATTTATATCTCTACAACATAAAAAGAACAAAGAGGAGACAATTTTTTGGTGCGACATTTGTTTTGGTCCCGCCCATCTATCACCCCATGCGATCCCGAGAAAAAGGAAACAAATTGTGCATGCGACCTAGAGCAAAAAAGGAAATAAAATCATGCGGACAAATATAGAAAGGGGGTGGAAATCACATACCACCCGGAGCAAGAAAAGGAAATAAAATCATGCGGACAAATATAGAAAGGGGTGGAAATCACGCATGCATGACAAATAATACGGCAGAGGTGAGAGAAAAAAAGGAAACAAATTGTGCATGCGACCGACCAAGAAAAGGAAATAAAATCATGCGGACAAATATAGAAAGGGGTGGAAATCATGCACTACAACGATCCTTAGAGAAAAAGAAAAACAAATTGTGCATGCCACCGGAGCAAGAAAAGGAAATAAAATCATGCGGACAAATATAGAAAGGGGTGGAAATCACGCATGACAAATAATACGGTAGAGGGCGGTGAGAAAAAAAGAAACAAATTGTGCATGCGACCGAGCAAGAAAAAAGGAAATAAAATCATGCGGACAAATATAGAAGGGGGGTGGAAATCACGCATGACAACTAATACGGCAGCGGTGTCCACACGAAAAATTACGCCGCCAGAGTCAACATCGCGACGCTGCCCTAGCCTCCGTCCGCGCGAACCCTCCCAACGCCGCCTCATGCGACACCGCGGCCTCCTCCTCGCGCCACCGCCGCCGACCTTAGCTCGTCCTCAACCCCGATCCATCAATCAGCACCAAGGCCATCAACACTCAACGGAGTTTGCGCAGCGAGACGCCCCGCCGCCTCGGCGGATGCAACAAGATCACTAGGTGTGTGAATCCCTTCTCATCCCTTCATGGTAGGCGAAATTATGAACCCCACCGAACCCTAATCCTTCGCCGCCGTCGTATGTCGTCATCGTAAGGATCGCCCACCAATGTGTTCTTGTTGTGCCAAATTGCGATCGCCTAATCCTAGAAACTATTATGATTTGAAATATTCAGTCCCAATTGTGCCGATAACCAAATAATTGTTTCGTAATCTTATAGGAATAATTTTTACGTATTGATTGAACAAATAAATTCATCTTTTCATTGCCCGATTATGCTATACAGTGAACAAAGGAAATAGCAACTTTTCTAGGCGCACAATTCGGTGATGTCGATGCTAATGTTTCATTGCGATGGTGAAGACGAAAGTGACCCAACATCTTTAGTGATTCTAGCATGGAAGGTATGTCCCGTGGCATGCACTTTTCCCTCTAGCAATGATTCAAATTTGGACATTTGATTATTTTTCCTTAACGTTGTCTTCTAAAATGTGTTTCCATTACATATTACACCCTTTCAATGAATTATGGTTCCTCAAACGATTTAATGGTTTTGCTAATTAGGTTAGTACAAGAGCAAAGCTTTTGATTGTTTTAGAATGGATTGACCAAATGCTATGATTTTATGATTTTTTCCTAATTAGGTTAGTACAAGTGCAACGCTTTTGATTGCTTTAGAATGTCTTATGCCGAATGTTGTACAACTTACTTGTTATTACTTATTACTCACAATCTCTAAAATCATGGGTCGCCATAAGATGGTATATCATAGTTTTGACTCTCCGTAGATGATCCACATAACTACTATCCAACAGAGTTCCTTAACAATCTAAACCCAACGGCTTTCCTTTACACGCCTTGAAGCTCAAGCTCGGGTGTCATGCCATCTTACTTCAAAATATTGATCCCGCCAATGGGTTGTGAAACGGTACAAGGCTACCGATGTGTGGGGTTCTCAAGAAATACAATCAACCAAGCAAATCATGGTGGGACAAAGATGTCGGGAAGCGAGAATTCCTTCCTATACCCTCTATGCCCATATGATGAGATGTTCTCGTTCAAATTTAAGAGGAAGCAATTTCTATCGCCGAGCTTTCGCCATGATGGTCAACAAGTCACAAGGCCAAATTATCCTTAATGTGGGTGTGTATGTGTCCGCTTCCGGTTTCTCTCAAGGTCAATTGTATGTTGCGATGTCTAGAGCCACATCAAGAACGAATATCAAGATCCTCGCTCTCCGCTTGATGCGAACGCCACGTGAGGAGGAGGAAAAAAAAAGATGGAGAAAAAAAAATAATAGAAAGAATGGCATAAAAAAATAAAAAGAATGAACCAAGTAAAAAGGTAAGGATAAGAAGACCCAATGGTTGAAGGAATTTTCATGAAGAATATTGTGTGGAAGGAGGTTCTAACGCTAATAGGCGAGGTAATAGAAGATTATTAACACGCACAATGTATTTTTAATTTAATTTATATTGTACAAATATTATTTAACTAATGCCATATTTGTAAATATTACTATGTACTTCTAAATGGTTTAATAGAATCTACACGGAGATGTTATATGCACAATACATGAATAAAAAAATCATCTCGTACATGTTATATTTTGAACGCTTTGATGCATGGTGTATCGGGCCCAGATAGGCGGTTATCTGATTGTTGCACTTGGTATTGTTTACAGTGTCCGGTTACTAAACAAATTTAGATTATGGTGATTATTGGTGATGGATTCGGTATATCCTAATGACTCCACTTTGATAAAATAGAATGTCTACATTATCTTAGTCGAATGACATAAAAGCTCATAAAATAGAGTTACAAACCTCGCAATATCCATAATTGATTGTGTTACTTTCACAAAACTTGTTTGGATTAAATGTCACTTTAATATCATTGTTTAATTCATAGTATTATTATCTTATCATGCGATCTATGCTTTTTTTTATATAAAATTTAGTTATCCCGTAGCAACGCACGGGCATTTAACTAGTCTTCAAATAAATTTGTTAAAAAATTAGGTTCAAAGATCTTTCTAATGATACTAATTATGTATGATAAGTATTAATACTTTTTAATCTATAATTTGTTAAAGTTGTTTTCTGGGAAGCGTAAGTGACAAACATTTTGGAACAGAGGGAGTACTCGATAAGCAACCACTAGAATTGAGCCATATTAATAACATGTTATGGTTAATTTGTGCTCATATAAATAGGAATTAGGATCCATAGTTTGTAGCACTAGCAAATAGCATACTCATTAAAATGTTACTCCAAGTTCACTAGTTTTTTTTTTTTTACTTTGGAACCATTAACATAAAAACAATTAAGCTACTGCTATGATGAATCGTACCCACCACAATGTTTTCACTTCTCAACAATACCAAACATTTCATACAAAGGTCCCAATGCATATTGGTTCACTATTGTGTACTTAGTTTAGCAATCTTACTCTTTTTCCATGTAACAGTATTCCTTTTTAGGAAAACTGCAAAATTTTGTTAACTCAAAATAACAGTGATGTAATTGTATCAGCAATTTCTATCTCTTTGATTCTAGCCCTTCTGAAAGTGTTCACTGAATGTCTTACTAAATTGTTTGGGTTGCCTTCTACTAGCCTCAGATGTAATGGGTTGTATTTGAATAAGGCAGAAATGATGCCATTTGATTTGACTGCAACAGAATGTCCAATTCATATATAAAATTAATTATAAATTATCAACTATTAACAAAGTCTGCCCACATGGCAGAAGCAATATATTTTCCACACTTTTTCAATAAAAGCATCCATTTCATGAGTCAGAGGCTATGTCAGGCAGTACTCTGACATAAATAGATGTCAAATCAGATGGAAGCCTGGAAGTACCATGTTTCTCCACTATTTAGTTCTCTAACATGTGTATTTACTCAGGTTGGCAACTTATGGGGATAGTAAATGCCTAAAGTTAGTGTTATCAAGCAAATAAGCTTAGGTCTTAGTAACTTTCAGAAGGGTCACAGCTTTGTCATTGGCAATTTTCCTATCACAAATTTTCTTAAGCTAAACTTATGTTATTTGAAAACTTTTTTGACTTCTCCTATACATAATCTAATCTGTAATGCCAGGCATTAATTGTCATGTTCTTCATAAAAGATTATCCTTTCCATATTTGTGGCAAAACATGAACAACCAATGTGGTGAAAATTCATAGCTACAATTACTAATTGAATCTCAAGCAATCTGTTCTAACTCCATTGTTTATTACATCTTTTCCTGGCAGCCACACATTGCTGACTTATTGTACACTATTTTATCAGTTACAACAAGATGTAGTATGTCAAAATAATTGCCGTATGCAGCTGTATTTGTGTTCGCCATGTAGTCTTTCCATGAAACCAGACCTAAAACATACATATCAAATGATTCCATAGCTTAAATTCCAACAGGCTCCATCACAGTTGCCTTGTTGGTCATTGCACTACTATACCCCGCATCTTACATGTCATTGCCCTCATGTGCTCCTCTTGTTCCTACACAATCTCTCATCAACATAAATGTGTGAAGAGATTCAACCCCATTCACTCAGAGTTCAGTTCTTCCTCCCTCTCAATTTAGGTACTGGAGTTAAACAGGTTCACCTCCTATTAATGACCCCTCCTTAGAAGGATCAATCATCATCAGTTACTTTCTCCAGTTAAGAATCTCAAATGTACTCTATACAAAAAATAATCCCACTATTGTGGACCCTTTCACCGACATAACCCACGTGTGATGCAAGAGACAACTATCATCCACAAGTTGGCCCTAGTTTGATTTTGTCTTGTTCAGAGTTTGTTTCAGTTAGTTCCTAGCTTTAAGGGATTAGAGAGAAAGTAGCAGATTTGAGCCGCATCTACTTATAGAACTCCAGCTCAGTCATTTCTGATCAGAGCAGAGTTAAGCTCAATCCACTAAAGGGTCACTAAGTGTCTCCTTGTGAAGGAAAGTACACCATTGCCAATTAACCTATCAACCAAACCAATTTTCCATATCACCAATAGATACTCTTTCTAACCTTGAAAAATAAGCAGCTTTATTAAAAGAAAATGTGAATGCCAATACTATAAGCTTTCAGAAAATTTTAACATCTTGTTTTAGTCTTCAGGAAATTACAGAAAGATTACCCAAGCATGACATGATGGAAGTAATATGTGAGAAAAGAATGCAATCCAATTGTGTGCAGTTCGCACATTGAAGAATGTAACTCAAAATTTCTCTGCACATCCTTCAGACAATAGTGAAGCATATCAGATCAATAGCCTACAGAGATAACATCTCTAAGGAGGAGCTAACCCAAGATGTGGTGAACAAGACAAGCATGGAAAGGAAATACCCTTCTCAAGGAGATAACTCCCTTTTTCTTACATATGGAGATTAATATTTAAGGGGACAGCTATCGTCTATCAGGTAACAAGGTATGGTAAAAATTGAGAAAACTATGTTGTACATGAAACTACCCTTTGAATCATCGTTATTAAGCTAAAGGGAGCTATTTCGCTGGACTTGCTACATGCCAACATATCAATGTGGACAAGAATATGGGATTAATAGATACTACTGGTGACCCTGATCATTTCAGAAGTTATTCTGACAGTCTGAAATTCTTGGAAAACAGTTGAGCCAACCAAACATGTGCATAGTTTCAAAGAGGCATAGGTGAAACAGTGAGAGTTTGTTTTCATCAATACAAAATTGCAGTAACAGATTATTTGTCCCTAAAAATCTTCGTGGTCCCATCCTAACATAATCTTTACATAAAAGATTCAATAAAGACACTGTTTCTTGAGTTGCACCCTGCCTGTCATGGTTCGTTTTATGGATCAGTTTACATTTCCTATTTAAAGAAGCATATCTTGGTGAGGATGACAGAGATATTTTTCATGAACTAAGAAGGATGTTGGAATATCATTATCCACAATGGTTGCAGACTTCTGGTTTCAGATTGCCTGCTATCTTGTTAGCTATGAGTCCATTTCGGCTAACATTCTAACAGCCTCAGCCCTACCGTGGCATTACATCCATCAGACACCTTCACTGACATTCCCTGCTGCTCACATATAAGTCTATCTAAGCAGAAAATATCAACATACCAGAGATAAAAGCATTATCATCTCCAAATGAGAACGGCGCCCCATAGAGAAAAGTGCACGACAACAATCCTAAATCAGGCTGCCACCCATTATTGACAGGATTCATCCAAGCTTGTTTGACATTGAGCTGGTAAGATCTAACCACTCTCCATTCGAACAACCAAGAGCACAGGCCCTCACGAACAAAGAAAGAAGAATGCAAGAGGAAATAGATGGCAGAGTCAAAGAACCCACCTTGTCGGCGTCGATCTTGTCGAACTTCTTGACCAGGTTAACGACGCGCGTCCTGACTTCCCGCTCGGTGTCGGAGTCGGGGCTGCTGCCCTTACTGTCCTCCTGGCCCGCCGGCGCGCTCATCCCCGAGCGAACCCGTACAGCGCCGGCCTCCCACTGCCAATGGCACGCGCCGCGCGGAGCCGGAGGTGCTGCAGCACCACACTTCGTACTGTCTGCATGTTGCGCAGCTTCGCTAGGTGGATCGGGAGCGACGACGAAGGAACGGTGGAGGTCAGGTGACTGAGCTGAGCAAAGAAGAGTTTGGAAGCTGCGGGCTGCGTCAGCGGAAGGCAGGGCGGCGGCTCCGGATTCTCCCGTGCGGCTGGCGTTGCGGTGGGGGAATGCCTGGGTGCCGGTGGTGACGCCAGCAGCAGGCCGGGCTGGGCTCGCCCGTTTGGGTCATTTTGGGGGGAAAATGTTATTTTGGGCCTACTTTACGCTTTGGGCCTCGGGTGAGATATCGTCGAACTCGAAACAGGAGGCATGTTGTTGAGACAGGAAGCCGTACACCGTAGCGGTTCGTTCAATAATCTTTGTGTCTAGTTATGATGAAATTATTCTGCCTCAAAAAAAAAAAGTTATGATGAAATTATTAAACACTATGGTTTTTATCCATAATATAGATCTTAGTACTAAGTGCCACAGACCATTATATACATAGCAAATCTAACCGTCCAAAGAGATCGGGCAAATTCAGTAGTCAGGGTCTCAGGTAACTAAGTTCCATCAGTAGAAGTCAGGGTCTCAGCTCTGAAGAAGGGACATCGAACGACCCAAGGAACCAATTATGGCACGCACAACGCAACGCGGTCCAGCAAAGCCAAGGGCCATCAGGCGCTTCTTCAACAGTAATAGGTGTGCTTCTTCTTGCTCGCCTTCCACCGCTTCACTATGTAGGCTGCTGCCTCGCCCATTGGTACTTTCCGGTCCTCCTTTGGGTTCCACAGCTCTGGTACGGGGTACCTGCCGCTTCCATTATACTCGTTCAGCTCAAGGAGGGCCTTGACGACCACATCGTGTGCCCCCACACCCAGTTCAGCCTTCAAAGCTTGCAGCTTCTCATCATCCTCCATAATTATTTCCTGCGCCATGGAGTGAGTGTTTAGACACTGCAAGCATGCTACAGCACAGGTTAGCTGAAATAATAAGCATTTCAAGATAAAGTCAGCTTCAGCTTCGAAAGGGGTTTTATTGCGACAAATTGCTTTTTTTTTTTTTCTATTTCCTGCAGAACTTGTATTGAATTTCAGTGCAAGTGTCTCACACCACATTCTTGAAAAAGAAAAATATTGTGGTGCTAATGTTGGAAGTACTAATGTCGACAAGCTGGATGGCAGAAGCACAAAGAAAATGCTAAAAACAATTACTTGCTACTGTCTGGGCAATCATAGTGACTCAATGCACACATGGTAAAATTCAAAATACACTTAATTTGGATATAAATAAAGGGCAGACACAGTGCCATGAGTGGGGTTTGGGGAAGTGATAAACCGAGGCAAGCCTTCCCCTCGCAAAATCTGCGGGAGAGGCTGCTTTGAACCCACGACCTTGTGACTAAGTGAGACAGCTCTCAACATTGCACCAGGCTTGCTGATTTAAATTAAATCAAGAACAGATGGATAATATTCTCAAGGAAATTTTTTTTTTAATGTTATTCTCAAGGAAGTGAGGTAACAGTTGGCTCCAGCAAAATTATTTCAAACTTTCTGTATCTTTGTTTACAAATACGTTTTCTTCCTGAATTACAAAACAAAAAATCTTCTTTACATCCTATTCAAAGAGATTGATGGTATTTACAACTCATTCAGTTCAAAACAGTATCCTGCCAATTTAATGTGTCACAGGCATACTACAATAGCTAAGTTGGTGACATATTTGAAGTCCAAAGAACATTTCAAGCAAAGGACTTCCACTATGATTACCTAAAAAGTGTTTCTAGAATATATTGCCACAAGCCACAATGTGGAGGTTATAAATTCAAACGATGATTTCTTATCAACTAGCATCCAAGTCACAGGAGCAACACACAAACAAGCAAAGAAACAATGGTATTAAAAACAGGAAACGAACTATTTCACAGTCCCACAAGTTAACAAATAAAAAGCACCTTGCTTTCATGGATTACTAAAATAGCATAAATCAATTCAATAATTCATAAATTTTTAGCTCATAAGTAATACGGTTAAATGAAATATGTATCGATTTGGCACCCAAAAAAAAAAAAAATAGTCCAGAATCCTGTAAAGCATCTCTGACCCTTCAAAAGAAACAAGTACAAACCTGCTGCTGCTACCCACTTCCTAACCACTACAAGAAACTACATAAAAGGGGAAAATGAGACGGTATCGAGCAGTGAGGAATGAAGCACCTTTGCCTCCGCACCAACTTGTATAACTTTGAAAGGATGCCATTCTGGATTCCTGACCTCATTGTCCCATTTCGAGCACAGAATTGCCAACTCCTCCTCATCTGTTGTTTTCTCTTTGCAAGCGGCAAGGAAAGCTTTCTCATCAAGCTCACCCATTCTTTTGACACCAACAGTGGATCGACCTGATGACATATTAACTAGGTCCTACATAGAAAGTAAATTGATCTCAGAGAAGGAAAAAAAAAAAGTAAATTGTTCTCAGAAAAGGAAAAAAGGAACAATTAACTGAGGAAGTTGAGTCGCTAGTATAGAGCTTATACTTTAATTAGTTGTTTCTTGGCTTCTTCCAGCTCATCATTGGTTCTTCGTTTGCTTAATAACAAGGGTCTGGTTCATAGAATCAATATTCTCCATTTCTTCCTCTTTCTCTTTCAGTTCTTCAAGCAACTTATCGAGCATCTCCTTCGATTTTGTATCTTCCCCTGCCAAATGCTTCCGTACCTCAAGATTCCCCTCAGTTGTTCTCTTTCCAGTTCAAGTCTTTGTTTTGAAGCCAACTGCATCTCTAAATCATATAACATCTTCATAACGCCTTCTTTCTCTTGCTGCAGTTTTCGCTTAGTTAGAAGGGATTTTCACCAGGTAAATGCACAGAATAGTGTGAATACAATACCTCTTGTTCCTTTACAAGTTTTAAGAACTTCTGATCTTCTTCCTTTTGCTTTAGAGTTGCTAAATCAAGAAGCATGTTCTCCTTTGCAATCTGTAAGAGCATTTAACAACATAAATATGTTGTTATCAAAAAAAAAAAAGCATACATATGCACAAATATATACTATTAAATAAGAAACAGATGAGAAGCTTGTTGAGAGATTCAAGAACATAAAACAGTATTGGAAAACATAACGAGGATCTACCTCTTCTTTTTGTCGCTTCAAGCTTTTCTCTGTCAGTACTATTTATAACAGATTTTTCGAGTTCCTCATGTCTTCTGGCAATTTCTTTTCTCTTAGTTTCCAGTTCTTGATGCAATTTAATATTTTCATTAATTATTTTCCAAGAATTTAAACGAGCAGCTTTCTGCATATTTTGTATCCCTGGTGATCAAAAGAGCAAAACAAACTTGGTAATTTCAGAGAGCACATGACCACAATATGCTGCATCCAAGTATATTTAGTCATTCAGATTCAAATTTCCACATAAATAAAACAAGTAATATCATTTAGTAAGTAGTGTGCTCAATAAGATGTAAAAAACGAGTGCAAGACCAAATTATTTGTACATACTTTTATTGTGCTCTTCATCCAATCGATCGTTCTCCTTCAACATCCTAGAAAGTTTCATGCTGTTCTCATTGTTCTTCAGCTCCAGTTCTTTCATATGTTTTATTTTTTTGCCCCAATTTGCCAAGTATAATGAGCTACACGCCGCTAGTTTCTTCCACTCCCTCTCGTCCCAGGTCACTAACACTTTTAAGATCTCCATTTTTTTCTTAGATACTCCCCAATTGGCCCAGGGAGTTGTAGTCATCTGATTTTGCAAGCCATCCATAAAGATCGTCCTTTCTGCAATTCCTTTCTTTCCAATCAGGCTTACTGTAGTGCTCGAGTGTGAAATGATTTTCAAAAGCCATTGCATCCTTAAATCCAGTCCAGTCCTTAGCAAACTTGATGATAGCGCAAAACGGCTGGTCCTTCTCATCCTCAAGAATTGTGGCTTGGAGGGGTCTGAAACGCGAGAGCTGTGCTGTAAGCATTTCTTCACTTTCCCTGGAACATTCTCTGTCTTTCAACTCACACTGTAGATTAACCAGAATGCCCGTCCATGGCCACACAAACAAGTCTTCATCCTTTGGAGTTTTTGGCTTGTAGGGAACAATTTGCAATGGTTTCTCCAACGAGCTGGCTATATCCTTCTCCAAGAACATAGCAAGCCCCAGGTGGTTTGCCCTCACCTTGGCAGTGTGCTTATGAGAAGCCCCTATTCCTGTGGCATGCTGCAGTAGATCCTTGAGGTTGTAGTCCTGCCTCTTCTTGCCAGGGCAGAAAGGGCAGCGCAAGGCCGCACCACGCTTCACGTTCAGTTTTCCGGCTCGGATTTGCGCACAAATCTCCTCCTTATGCTCAGCGATTTCCGAATCGCTAATGTCTGAGTCTTCTGCAGAGCTATGATCCATTGGAACTGTAGCAGTGGGAGAAAAGAAAACCATGAGCGTGACCACATGGAAATTGAAAGGAGGCGGCATTAGGTACTGATTAAACAATAACAACAGACAAATATAACATTATATAACAGTATAACACTGTCAGTTGGGCATCCAATGAAACACTACTTTTGAAGAAACAAATTAAAAACACTACTGTAGAAAACAAATGTAGAAATGCACATTTGCACAGAAAATCAGGGTGTATGCCTGTGAATCCTGTGTGACCTATGGTATTTAGTTTATTATCCAAATAATGTGATGCATGTGCATTTCTAACTGACAGGGTACGCCCAATTGGTTGCAGGAACCCCAAATTTCAGCGAAGACAGCAGGCGATTGCACAGGGAAACACACAATCACAGGACACGAACTAACAAAGGAACCGCAGCTACGTACGCCTACGCGATTGCATAGGGAAAGCCCTCCCCTGAACTCAGAGACCCGCGCGAGCAGAGGAGCGACGGCTCCCGATTTCTCGATCGTCCCAAAACCCCTGGAAACCAACCACATTGCCAAGGGGACATAGGGCTTGTACTCTGCCCGAGCAGACGAGCGACGGCTCCCGATTGCTCGTCCCAGAAAAAACCCTGGAAACCCCATTGCCAAGCGGACTTAGGGCTTGTACTCTACCCGAGCAGAGGAGCGACGGCTCCCGATTGCTCGTCCCAAAAAACCCCTGGAAACCCCAGTGATTGCAAGGGGACTTAGGGCTTGGATCATCGATCTCTGTTTCGCACAGCAGGAAGGGGAGATGAAGAAGGGGTGGGAGTGGGAGTACCTGCTGGTTGGTGCTCTCGCCGGCGAAGGGCCCGAGAACGACGCCCGCAACGACCTGGCGTTTTGTTCGCCGAGAGGCCCGAGACAGAGGGCGGCGGCAGAGAGGCCGCAGAAGAAGTGTGATCTGATCGGCCGCCGGGCAGTGGAGTAGTTCAGTTGCGTATTAATTGTAGGTAGTCATTGTTTACTTTTATTTTTATTTTTTTTAAATTGCTGTAGTCATTGTTTATTTTCGTGGACCCCACTTGCTCCCGCACCAATCTTCACACTATCTGCACACGGATACTGGATGGATTCCGGTACCCGTCCAAATCATCTTAACGTAAAAATTCTATACTTCACACTAATTCCTCTCTACTCACTCGACGGACGGAGTTGGGCCTGCCATGCCCATGCCCAGGCCCCAGACCAGATGCCGGCGTGCTATGCGAGCAGCCGATGGCTATGGAGATGTGGCTGATCCACTCACTGCTGAGGGTGAGGATCCAAACCAGTCGCCATTGTGGATCAATCGCATGCATTCATCCACTGAATTGGCGAATCCTAATCTAGGCGTCTTGTTGCCTAGATTAGGATTCGCAGCCATCTTCGATAATCATCTCGCAGCATCAGCGTTACTGCCGGGAAACGGATTCCAACAATGCCAGCGTAAGTCGAGCTAGGTTGCTCCACGAGTCCCCAAAAAAACAGGAGTCACCGGAGCCATGATACGGGGACACCAAACACATCTCAGAAACAACAAAGCCGTAGCCTTCATCCAAGACAAGGAAATCATTTTTTCCAACATAATAAAGATAAATCCATTCTCTTTGACACGGTAATTAACACCCACAAGCAACGTTGAACGGAACTGCAAATTTAATAACCAAGGTACAGGTACTACAAAACTGGCTCCGGTGCAACAGGGTAGGTAGAGGTAGGCTAAGGAGGAGCGATTGCAAGGTCAGCAAATGGCATTTTCAGTTCTTTCAGCGCTTGCCACCGCCACCGCCAAGCTTGGGGCCCTTGGCACCCTTCTGGACAGCGCCCTTCGACTGCGACTTCTGGGACTTGGACACCTCAGCCTTCTTCGCCTTCTTCTCGTCCTTGGTCTTCTTGATGCGCTCCTTGATCTCACTGAAAGGTCAAGGCAGTTCAGATGAGTATTAGAGGTATCGAGCATCTATAACTTTTGCATTTCTGATGGTTACCACTGTCAAACATACCGAAGAGCAGCTTCCCTAGCAGCATCTCGCACCTCAGGCTTCTCAGCTCTCTTCTTCTGGATCACTTCCAGGGAAGCACCCACAATTGACCTAGAGTATGGCTTCTTGGTGGCACGGCGCCTCTTCTTGACGGCCTCAGCATGGATATCCTACACACACAAATGGCAAAAACATGTCAGAGATTCTAGACTTCTAGCACCATCATGAGCATGGAAGAAATAAATGTTGCAAATGACTAGTCAGATGCCATGCAGATCAATACAAAGACAATGAAGGAAGGATACAATAATCACATGATCTCTGTTATATATATCCTAACATTAACACCAGTAGGTTAGCTAGTTAATGTTATATATCAGTGCAGTTTATAAATACAGAATTTAACATATACAAATTGTACAATGCTAAGGATTACTGGAATCCAGGTCCTAGATTTAATAAGACTTGGAAAATCTTTAAAATCCTTTCATTCAAAAAAATCATTAAAATCAACAACTATCAAATTTTGTGCATATCATCCCAGCTCAAACCACAAGGTTGAAATATTTAGCTAATTCCAGAAAGGTGTGGCTAATCTATAACCAAAAAGCATGGAATCATAAGTTAAATGAATGAATGACATTTCTTAATACAAGAACAAAGTTGGCTGGGTGATATCACGCACCTTCTTGTGCTGCTTCCTGTACATTGCTGTCCAGGTAAGCTTTGCAGGCTTCAGGCGGTTGTGGAAGTAGCGCTTGCATTTCGAGTTGGCGAAAAGGAAAACCTATAAAACAGATTCAACCTATTTCCATAAGAACATTTTATAAGCATAGAAATCTCTTATTAAATTATAACAGCTAGTAACCTGGGAATCAGCACGAATGAATCGGATGCCCTTCCCAGGATAAATCTTCTGACCGCTGAAGCGGCAAAGTTCCGTCCTGCAAGGAGATGTTCATACTCAGATCAATTTTGAGATCCATAACTCTTACATTAGTCAGTCATAAATCAGTCACAGAAAATATCTTAGCCATGCATAAAAAAGGGCATTGACTAACCAGATCTATGTATTAATATATTTCAATTGGAATAAAAAAGTACAAACTTACTTCAGCACCATCTTCTCAGCTTCAAGAAACCTTCACCAACAACTGCATATTTTACACGAACCAAAGAAAGAAAATCAGAATTGATGATTTATACATTTTACAAAACCTGATAAATCTATAACTACATGTGTATATAAGCAAAAAGGTTAAGTTTGCAGCCACACAAACAACAGGATTAGACAGGCAGAATAAACCAGGTAAGTTTACAGCCACACAAATACCAGGATTTGACAGGCAGCACAAACACAACAAAAAGTAAGTTACTGCTGCAAGGGTTCTATCCTGGTGCATCTCGCAAATAAATGAAATAAACTATGCAATGCCGAAGGCCATAGCAACTGTGTGAATGGGCTTTCAATACTAAACGAAAGGGTCTCACAAACATCTAAAAGACCTTTCAGAATTCAAATGATTTAGCTGTAGGGTGACTACTGGCAGCAGAAATACAGAACAAATCTCAGCTGCAAAGCGGGTTCCCTGGTCCATATAGCACATACATAAAGAGTTAGGCAACTACGCTATTGAAACAGCTACATCGCCTCAGTACATGTGCCCCGATCCGTCCCACGGGAAAGGTAACAAGAATCAATCAGAACGCACATAATGCCTAAACCATCAAATAACCAAACCAGATCACGGGAATGGAATCAGGGACGGTTCTAGCGACAAATCACAGGAGATAAGGCGAGCGCAAGAGCTAGTCTAAGGGCAGGAAGGAGGGGAAGAAGGATTCGACGGTTACCACACCTACCGAGCTGAGGAGCTGAGGCGCAGGCGGCCGAGAGGCGACTGTGGCGGCGGCGGAGGAAGGAGGCGAGTGCGCAGGTGGCTCCGCTAGGGTTTCTTGTATGGCCATCTTATATTACCTCGTGCGTGGGCTGGCTGACTGGGTTCTGCGAAGTGGCCGCTTTTGGGCCCAAAAACCCATTGTGGGCTTTTAGACATAATAACAATCAACCCATGGGCATTTTCAGGCGAAATTAGGAAAAAAAATGTTATTTCTTTATTTCCGGGTTGAAAAAGTTTTTCTTCGGAGGGTCTAGAGGGTCTTTTTAAGATTTGGTGTAAATAAACACTAAGAAGTTTATTTTTTTTTTGAACCTGGGAGTTTTTTACTCAAAAAAAAACATTTCGTTAATAGACAATACAGAAATGACGTCATAAAAATATGCTTTCCCGGTTTCTGTGATAAAAAAATCATGAACTATGTAGGGTGAGGATACCTTACTACTAGATGAAAATTTTCAAGGAATCAAAAGAGTTAGCAGCTAATATAGTTATTTTTAACCATAAAATGTGTTAGGGTTTTAGAAGGCTTTAAGTTCAATGTTTAAAATTTGTGAGAAAAAAATTTTTAGAAAAATTGGAATACTCACAATGTTAAAATAAAATATTTAGAATTGGGGGTGCAAATGTTCTAGAATCTTATGAAACGTATCACTTAGCTATACAAACATGGAAAATATTTTGATAAATCTAGAAAATTAGAAAACATAATAATTGATGTCTATTTTTTTTTCGCTAGTGGCCTTGGCCCGTGTAGTTAAAATAAAAAGAACAGGCCCAGTCATGTCTGAAACTGAATAAAGTTGTTATGTCCGGCATGAATTTGGACAGGACAGGATCATCGGCTGTTCTGTTCTATCGCCGTGATCAGACACCGACATACTCCAAAAAGTGTCTAGCATTGTCGCCGGAGAAGATGCTGCCTGTTTGAGGTCACGTGGCCGAGGCAGATCTCGCGTCGCCACGTGTCCAGCAACGATTCAGCAAAAACTTGGTGCGTTGTACAGTAGCGAGGTGTTAGGCGACACCCCATCTGATTGATGAGCACCTGACTTACTCCTGCTGTAACCGATGCTGCAGCAGCTCGGAGATTGCTCGTTTCAGCCTCTTTTATTTACATACAAGCGGCTGCTCGATGATGACGATGATGCTGTCTGTGGTCTCAACAGGGAGAATCAAACTCTTGTTTTCAGTAACATACACGCTTGCTTAATTTGTTCAGCTGCATGTGGCTATTTGGTCTGGAATGGATGTTCTGTGCACTTTCAGTTTCACCTTATGGGCTCATGGATGTCTTGTTCTTCAGCAGATTGCAGGACGTGGTTTCACTGCGAACTGAATGTGAAACATATTTAGACATTGATTAAAATGGTTTGGGGCTGAAAGCTCCAGATTTACGGCGGTTTTTTCTCATAAATATAGAATCGATACTGATTCATCTCCGTGGGGTTTTGAAAAAACGGATTCTGTGGACTTGGCAGGTCGATTTCAGCCGTGCAATTGAGTTTTCAGCAGACTTGGCTGTTTGTCTCCAAAACATGGTCTCCCAAATACTGATTGATTATTGAAAAAGTATTTATGAAAATGGGATATATGATACTTCCTGGCATCAAATTAGGTGGCAACGCTGATTAAACTAAAATATACTACATATAATGGGCCCATTTAAAAACTCAACAACATTAAAACTTTCTCTGTTTGATTTCATTTGCATCCAAGAAGAAGAAACCAGCCAGACATATGTGTGTTTGTAATATCATTGCTTGATTGTTGAAAAGTTATATTGTCAGTATATCAAAGCAAGTATAAATACCTCAACCATTTGATTCGAATTGTTGAAGCCGTATCGAACTGTCAATGTTTGCTAAGTGGCCTTGTGTTATTATAGCCTGCAAAAAAAGAACAGGCCCAATCATGTCCGAGATTGAATAAAGTTGTTATGTCCGGCATGAATTTGGACGCCGACAGGATCATCATCGGCACTGTTCTATAGATCGCCGTCTCACTGCATCTTGGCGTCGTGATCAGACACCGACATACTCGTCCACTCTAAGCTCGGTGTGCCGGCACCATTGTCGCCGCAAGAAGATGCTGTTCCTGTTCCAACGTCGTCATCGTGGCCGAGGCCGACTACCGCTGCCGCGTCGCCATCCGCATGTCCAGCAACGATTCAGCAAAACCTGCTGCTGGTGTCGTTGTACAGGTGCAGGTGGAGCTGTTAGGCGACAGAAACTCTTGTGGCACAATGATTGAATGATCCCAGGTGACAATGTCTGCCAAAACGTGACCAGATGCTGCAGCAGCTCGGTGCTCGTTTCCGTCTTTTATTGAAGAACAAGACAGCGGCTGCTCGATGATGAGGCCGATGATGATGTCGTGGTCCGGCCTCTCAACAGGGAGAACTGGATTGTTTTCTGTGAACAAACACGAAGTTCGCTTAATTTGTTCAGCTGCATGAAGGATTAAATGGGTAAAGGAATGGATGTTCTCTGCGCTTTCAGTTTCATGTCTCTGATTTTTTTCAGCAGCAGCAGATGTGGTTTCACTGCGCTGAATAATTCAGTTCAACTGAATGTTGCAGGCTTTGAAAAAATCTGAACGCAAGAGATTACAACACTGCCGCTGAAATCTTTTACATTCTACGGCGGTTCTAGTAATTTTCTTATCAAATCTATTCATCGAGTAGCTATCTCCGTGGGCGTTCAGTTAAACCAACGGATGAACTTGGCAGGTCGCTGTCAGCCGTGCAAATGAGTTTTCAGCAGACTTGTTTGTCTCCACTGCATGGTCTAACAAATGCTGATTGATTCCTGACAAAAGACCGGGTCAGCATCGCTGCAGCAAGTTGAACCCATGAAACATAACCCTGGCCTACAGTTTGCGAGGTGGCAACACTAGATTAAATTAAATTAGATACAAAACTGTGAAAAACAGCTGGGACCAAAGAAGAAAACTACACACGGGCATCCATGCAATCAGCAAAAGGTCAGGCTGAGTTTGCTAACTCATTTGCAACTCAAAAAGAAAGCAAAGAAACAAAGACATATGTGTGTAACCAACAAGATCCATTCAGAGAATAACCAGGAGCTAATCGTCACAGGCAACCACAGCCGTTAAGTACCTCCATCGGTTAAACCAGAGGTGCAAAAGCATCCTACATTCCCAAAACAGGGCAAGTTACTGAGCAAAGGCATCGGTTAACAGCAGTTAACATGGTTACAACAGTCATTATAGTTACTGGGCTCAGCCCTCATCCTATATACTCTGCTTTGATGCTTTGACTTCAACTTGCCAGCGTCTTCGTTTCCAAATTAGTCCTCGTCTACCTCTGCTAACTTGACCAGCTCATCAAGAATTATGTCCTTCACAGTCTCTTTCATTGAAGATATGTCTGCCTTGTAGCACTTACCTGTAACATGTTGTTTGTTAGAATTTAGAACATTAAACATTGGCTAATTAATTCAAATCCTGATGCATGACATTAAGACTTACCGAGCATCATAAAAACATCACTGAATGTAACCTGGAAAATGAGTCAACGAACCAGTTAGATCTATGTGGATCGCACTATATATAAGGAAGATAGTACAGGTTTATGCAACACGCAACAGAAATGGAACTACTAAGAGGAATCTGTCAGGAAAAGCAATGTAAATCTGCATCCCAAATGCTGATCTAAGAAGACAACCAGAATTCCAGAAAAGAGGGTAGATCAAAGTTCCAGTCTAACACAGGCTGAAAATGCATTTTATACATGCAACTCAGAGTTAAGTCAACTCACAGTAGCTTAGTTCTCTGATGAACCAAGGTTGATTTCATTTATAATAGATGTAGTCCATTATACTATTATTATAGCTGAATACACATGCTACTCTGCCTAAACACTGTAACTCACATTGTCCATGTCGACAATCTTAAGAAGTTGAACAATAGTCTTTTGCAGTTCATCCTTGCTGGGAGGAGCTTGCTGTGCTTCTGCTGATTTCCCTTTACTTGTTGACCCTTTGCCTAGACAGAGCAGTAGGGCACATCGTTAAGGGTCATGCCACAATCTGAAACCTATGTTTTATGTATTTGAGTTTGAATGAATGACATGATACCAGCATAAAGTATTCACAAAACGCAATTTCCATGTTACACATGCCACGTAACAACAGGGAATGGTATAGCAAAATATCCGTCCCACTTATGAATCTTCGAATGCCAAATCAACAAAGGATACAAACAGCACAAAAGATGAATGTCCAAAGTAACTACAGGTTATAAATGTAAGAATAAAACCAGAAGGTACATTTTAAACTACATTATAAAAATTCACTAGTCTCACCAGTTTTCTAACAAAAAAATATCAATTAATCTACTGTGTATTCTCACAGATACAGAAAAATATATAGCTCTTGGTCATAATTCATCATAACACAACAATTAGAAAGTTCAGAATAGCAAGCAGAAATATTGCATCTATAAGCAATGTATCAAAGGAAAGCATGATTTATGGAATCATGGATATTACCAAACAGTGAAGTGATAATCGTACCTGATGATATTCTTTCATTGATCTCTTTTTTTTAGAATTTGTTGTGTGCTTTGGTGTAATGGGTTTACTCTTCCTAGAGACATCGTTTAAATCCACAGCAGACCTCTGCTTATCCTTAGAACTTTTCGGCGATGATGAAACTCTGCTCAAACACTTGGTCAATGTAGCTACAGGAGCTCTCTTTGGAGAAATCTCTGTGATCGCCTTCCTTTCAGTATTAGCTGTAGATCCTTTTCCATCTACAGACTTCTTACCAGCCTTTAATTTTCGCCGGTCATATCTATCTTCCTGCTCACTATCAACTTCTTCACCATCATCTTTGTTTTCCTCACTATCAGACTTCATGTGATCATCCTCTTCATACCCTTCTTCAGCATCTTCATCAGATTCTGACTCGGAATATTTCTGCCACTTTTTACGTGAAGTATGTTCACCATGAAGTTTCTGGTGTCACAAAAAAAGGAAAATAAGAGTGAGTCACAAAAAAAGGATGATAGCTATGGTAACAGATATCAATGATCATTACAATTTGGAAGTATCAAGTATCTGGCTGTAGAGCAGCAATTGCACGTGTGAAACTTCCATGCAATATAAAAACAAACTAGTTTAACAGAAGGTAAATATAAAATATGTAAAGTTTGTTTCAAGTTAATGGCAAAGAACTGTGGTAAGATAGATTGTGTAATACCAATATAAGACGTTACCTTCCTAGATCTCTTGTGTGCGCCTTCTGGATTCTTAGTTGCACTCCCCCATCTCTCGTTTTGCGCTTCCTAGAATTTGATCCCTGCACAGTACAGAAGTGTAAAACATGGAGATATAAGTAAAGGAAGAAACACTAAAGCAACTTTCTGTTCATTATTGTTGTAATCCATAAAAAATCTCAGAAAGTGCATAACCATTGTAGCCACAGATTTTACCTGATCATCAGAAAGTGTAGAATCATCCTTAGCGCCGGGCTCAGCAATGAAATCCAGCAGCTTCGCCACAATGTCATCCTGCATGGGTAACTCAGTTACAGAAAAAAAAACAAAATTGCATCAAGCTTTCTAGTTAAGCAAGCAAGATAAAAGATATTCATCGACCTCTCTACTATTTGCCCTTGAAACTGGAATAGCAAGCAGATTGCAGAGATCCAATAATGTTTCTATCGAACATTTGTCAAGCTTCTCCTTGGCCTTGGCTCTATGCTTTTCCTACAAGAAAGAGAACCGCCAAAGTTAAAATAATAATCTCAGATAAATAGTGCAGCTACCAATCTTGGGGGGGGGGACAATGATGCTTACATCACTGTCATGCCACGGAATTCCAGAGAACTCAAGTATATGGTATTTGAAATCAATAGCCTGTAACAATTTGTCAGGATAAGTAATTATTAAAAAGAATCTTGGAATGAAGCTTTGGCATCAATGACAATTTGTGCAGAGATCAACAGTGATAAAACAACAAACGGAAAACATAAGAATTCTACTTGAAGCAAGTAATCCAAAATTTAAAAATTATAAATGTCCACTGGTTTTTAGCACACTAGTTTAAGTTCAGCTGGTTTTTAGGACTCTAGTTTCGGTTCAGCATGTTCACATGACTAGACCTTCTTTTAACAAAATATTCTACCAAGAGGCTACTAATTGTATCTAATTTATATCCCAGACTTTACAAGTTTCAAAGGTAACCTCAGAACTTAAAACTTTACAAGTGTTTAGGTCAAAAGCCAGAAGCAATGAGACAGTGACAAAACCAAACCCCACAAAAAGACTAATAAGGTGTATCTGCCAACATGTAAAGTAAAAACCACGATTAATCATTTTTGTCGCCCTGAAAGTACTCCCTTATTAGCAACAATGTTATCAGATCGTCTAATCGATCTTAATCACCATGGCACCTATCAGCTCGGCTAATGGTGACTAATTGTGATTAATCGTGACAAATCGTAGTGCATAGCTGATCGCCATGTCACAGGTCAGCCTGACTAGACAACTGGATAACATTGACTAGCAAGACCGGTTTAGACAGGCTAGAACTTCTATTTGGTTTCATAACACCAATGTTCAAAGTATGAACTTTGTAATTTCGCTGCTTTCGTAATGAAATTCGGTGGTTACTATTGTGGAAAAACACCAATGTTTAAAGCAGCTTAAACTAAGCTTATCAAAGGAAATAAGATGTTAGTCTAAAACAGATTGTTGCATAGGATTAAACCTATGGAAGCTTTAAGATCAAGTAAAAGCCTACGGATAGGTATATCAATGTAGCAAAGTTCCAGATTTCCTGCAGATATTATCATTATGTGTGTCTCAGTCCTAAGGCATGAACTATACAAGTTACTGAGAATGTCACTTAGGCCAGGTGATTCATGTATTCATGGTCCACAGACATGGACTCATTCAATATAAGAATATATTCTTTCCAAAGATCTACCATGACTTCGTCAGAGATTTTACTATGTTTTAAACTGTCTCAGATGAAATGAATGATTAACTGAAGTCTAGAAAAATCCCACAACAGATATCTGCATCAGTCATTTTAAAAGCGCAACATTTATATTTTAAGTTACCTTTCCAAACCTCCCAAAAAGGATTTGATGGAGAAGCTTAAGCTCGGCAGGTTGTTTATTTGATATTCTCTTCGCAACTGCAAAATATTCAAATCTGAATCAGCAGAGTATAGTATATACTAATCAACACTTGTAGCAAGAATTGATGTTACAAGTCATTGAACTGCAGAATCAGTACTGCAACATAGGGATAATGCAACACTGCAACATGCAAAAATTCTGCCAGGGCACTAACAATATAGAAAACTTCAATTCTGAGAAAGCACAAGGTGCAGTTTCAAAACAGGAAACTGATATAGAGTCAATCGAAGTCCAAAGATACTAAAATATAAGAGTCACATCACACCAGTGTAAAATCAGTAACTTCTATATTAGTTTGGAAACAAGAAGTCAGAGTGTAGATTTGTCTTCAAGATACTTTCATAATATCATCCTGGATTTTACACATATATTCTTAAAAGATGATGATTGTCTCATCAAAGGCATACTTGGAGATTGCGTTAGGACAGGAGGGAGTATAGGCTACCATGCCATGTGAACAAAATCGTTACTTTCCTAACCAGATTAAAGCCATGAAGTTGTAATTGTTAAGAAAATAGCAGGCATCAAACAGTATAGAAGATGGAAACCCCCGGAGATACACACTTTAACAGGGCTATGGTTTCACCAAGAATCATATTACTTCATTACATACTATACCACAATATATTGTTAAAGAAAACAGCATTACGAGGTCATCTTAGGTTTAATGTACCAAAAACATATTTATATGCCTCAGGTGAGATTGTAAGGGTGCAAAATGCAGTGTTTACGAAACAAAAATAGAAAGATATTGTGATATAGCTCCGCACCGCCAGGTATATTCTTCAAAGGTGTGCCACGACCCTGCATTGACATGTTTATAAAGCATTATGAGAGGGCACAGTATGACAACGGAATAAAATAGGAAAAGATGTCTGCGAGGATATAACCTTCTCAACAATAAAACTTCCGCTCGGCTCCTTCTCAATCACTTCAACCAACCTCTCCACTGTTTTCCTGGCACGCACCGGACGATCAAGAGAATAAGTACTTGGGATACTCAGCAAGTTCTTGGCTTCCCTAGACTTAAAACCATCTTGTTTCTTATCCTTTCCATGGTCCTTTTCTGTTACAATCCTTGCCTTCTTGCTCTTTGGTTCTCCATTATTATTCTCTTCCACGTTCTTGTCTGACTTGCCAGCCTGTTCCATTGTCGCCTCGCCATACTTCTCGTCTTTAGATACGCTTGTCCCTTTATTTCGTCCCTCATGTTTACTCAGCAAGTTCTTGGCTTCCATAGACTTAGAACCATCTTGTTCCTTATCCTTTCCATGGTCCTTTTCTGTATCAATCCTTGCCTTCTTGCTCTTTGGTTCTCCATTGTTATTCTCTTCCACGTTCTTGTCTGGCTTGCCAGCTTGTTCCACTGTCACTTCGCCATCTTTCTCTTTTTTAGACACGCTTCCATTTTCTGTCTCTTCTATGTCAGCATTTGATCGTTTGGTCCCTTTATTTCGTCCCTCATGTTTACATATATCATCTATTTGATTGTCATTCTTTCCCTCTTGTTTATCAGCAGTAGTGTTTCCCTTTGTTTCCATTTCCTCATCCTTCTCAGAAGCTCCCCTTTCGATCACACTCACTTCATTCTTCTCAGAAGTTACGTTTTCTTTCTTCCTCTTCTTCTTCCTCTTCCCTTCTCAGCAGCCACCTTCTCCAGCCACTTCTCCATCATGTGTTTTGTCCTTTTCCTCAGCAGTCAGCTTGGCATCTTGTTTCTCTTCCTCTTTCTTCTCAGCAGCCACATTTCCGCCACGTTTTTCTCCCTCTTGTTCATTTTTTGCTGCCACATCCTTGCTAGAAAGAACTCTTTCTACCTCTTCCAATCCTTCCTGCTTCTCCTTGGTATTTTGTTCTCTATCATCCACTTCCCGCTTGCCCACATTACCTTTTGCCTCACCTTTCAACTCCTGCTGACTCTCCTCAACACTTTCTTCTCTATCACTCACTTTATCAAAACCACTTTTTTCTTCCTCCTTCAAACCATCCTGCATTGTCACGTCAAACTGTTCTCTATTATCCAGTTCTAGTTTATCTACTTCTGCTGGCTCCATCTTATCTTTGTCTTGTTTATCCATGCATATGATTTGTTTCTCTTCAGTCTTGTTCCCACCTTCATCCTGTCCATTTTCTTTAGCAGACTTTGATTCAGCCATCATAATTTCCCCGCCTTCTGCTGCCTTGGCCCCATGACTATCCTCATTTAGTCCCTCAACTTGGCACGCATCTTCCCCAGCATCAACATTGGCTCCATGCTGTGTGTCAACCATTTTCCCATCTTGTGTGCCAACCATTTTCACATCCTTAACTTCAATGTTGGCTTCATGTTGCGTATCAACCATTTTCACAACCTCAACTTCAATAACAGCTTCATGTTTTGTGTCAACCATTTTCACATCCTCAGCTTCATTATTGGTTTCATGCTTTGTCCCGGCCATTTTAACATCCACAGCTTCAATACTGGCTTCAGGCTGTGTCTCGACCATTCCAACATCCACAGCTTCAACACTGGCTTCATGTTGTGTCTCGACCATTCCAACATCCACAGCTTCAACACTGGCTTCATGTAGTGTCTCGACCATTCCAACATCCCCAGCTTCAACACTGGCTTCATGCTGTGTCTCGACCATTCCAACATCCCCAGCTTCAACACTGGCTTCATGCTGTGTCTCACCATTCCAACATCCACAGCTTCAACACTGGCTTCATGTTGTGTCTCGACCATTCCAACATCCACAGCTTCAACACTGGCTTCATGCTGCGCCTCGACCATTCCAACATCCACAGCTTCAAAATTGGCTTCATATTGTGTGTCTACCATTTTAACATCCACGCCTTCAATTATGGATTCATCCCTTGTGTCGATCATTTTAACATTCACAACACGAACCACATTAGCAGAACCTGAATTGGCTTCGTTGGTATCATCTGCCGCGCGCTCTGTGCCATTTTCATAGCCACTCTTCACTTCATTAGCATCATTGCTAGTCACAGCCACTTCCCTACTCTCATCAGAGTCATACTTCTCAGCATCATTCTTATCTGAAGCAGCAGATTCACCAATCCCCAATGGAGGTGGATCCTCTGCAGCTGTTGCTGGGTTTTCCCCGGACATCTTGATTGGCTACAATCCTCTATCTGCTCCAGGAAAATGCAGAAAAATGGCATCAAAAGTGTGAAGAATGAACACACACCGTAAAAGTCATGTTAATAAAAGGAACTGCTAAAAGGGGAAAGAAAAAGCTTTACAGAAAACAACTGTGTATGAGCTATAATACAAAATTGTATATAATAATGTAAAACATAACAAGGAGTGAAAATCCATAAGAAAGACCGTGCATTGTCATGATTAACCGCAAAGAACGCTAAATGTTTCCAAAATCACCAAACCACACTCCCCGACATGCAATGCAAGTACGAATGGCTAAAGTTTACACCTCGATTACTTTTAAATTCAATGCATGATACAGATCGCCTAAACACCTGAGCACAAACACCGCCGTACGTGTAAGCATAACGAATGCATAATCTTGTATCTAGTACTAGATCGGATCCGAACACAAGCAGACGGATAGCTTCAAGCTAGGGTTGGGGTGCTCGGTTTCGCATCGCAGAAAGGGAAGAGAGGGGATGTCGATACCTAGTGGCTGCTCGTCGCCGGCGAAGGGCCCGGAGCTGGGCACCTGGCGTAGGGCTGCGCCGGCGATCGCCTAGCTGTCGTCCACGAGAGAGCGAGCGAGCGAGCGAGCGCCCGCGAGGTGGACGGGGGATCGAAACGACAGGGTGGTGATTGCAGTCGGGGGTTTTTTGGGGGTGAACGCAGTCGGGGGTTTTCTGTCCTTTTAAAAACAATAATAATAATAATTACGAGGGGTTTTTTTTCTTGTGTAAAACTTTTTTGCCTTGGCCAGGAGCCGGCATGGGCGTGTTTTGGTTGGTGCCAGCCAGGCACGTGATGCATCACGCGTCTCGATCCCGTCCAAAATCAGTCGCGAGCCATGTAGGGTGTGCTTAACTGCTTACATTCCTGAAAATTGTCACGGTAGCGAATTGAAAAATTGTTACGGTAGCGAATTGAAAAGTATCGTAACACTTTTCGTTTGTTTGTGGTAAATATTAACCTATCATGGGGTAATTGGGCTCGTAAGAATCGTTCTCGCGATGTACATCTAAAATGTACAGTTATTTATTTTATTTACCTACATTTTCATATTTCGGACATAATGTTTGGGTGCATTTAATGTTTCAATGTGATGAGAATTTTAGAACTTTTGGAGAAAAGTTGGAAAACTAAACACACCCTAGGTGTTTCTTTCAAGCAAACAAGCCCTCTTGTTTGGTTGGCCCGAGCAAATTTAACATGCACACACAAGTGTTGTCAAATAAAAATAAACACACACGACACATGTATCATCACATAATAACACGCGTTTGGTTTTATACACACTGGAGTAGAATTGATGTCTAACAAAAAAAAAACTTATTTGGAAGGGCGTAAATCAAACGACGGCTTTGTGGAGCTCTAGACTAGGGGAAAAGGTTGCAAGAGAAGTGTGTGCTCGGCTATAAGACAAGAATTTGTGAGCGATAAAAGGAACTTTTGGGGTCTTATTATTGTTTGATTGTTGTGAGGTGTGATTACCTTCCAAAGAGGCCTAGAATGATCCGCCTCCCGATGCGGCTCGACCTAGCACGACTCAAGCTCATCAACATGTCGGGCACTTGCACCCGCCACGGCCCCTCGTCTCCATCATCGACACCTCACTCCCCCTCGTCTCCATCTCGATAGTCTTAGAAGGAAGGGGCTACCCAAAGGAGGAAAGGAAGTCATGCGGTTGGGGATGGCCGCCCGGGGGCTTAGGGTGCCTTGGTGGCGGTTGCGGCCGGGCCGGACCTAGGGCGGGGGGCATCGCGCTTGTCAATCGGCATGGCCATGGCGCACGCGGGAGCGGGGGTGGGAGAAGGGAAGGGGGGGGGCCGCCGCGAGCGCGCTAGGGGGCGAGGGCGATGGGCGGCCTGGGGTGGCACGCCGGGGCGCGCATGTGCATGTGGAAGAAGAAGGCCAAGGGGGGGGTGGTCAACGCTGCTGGTGTCCGACTAGTCACACCCAAATACGCCTTTGAAATTATGTAGGGAAAGTAAACAAGGTGTTAGGTGGAAGCTAGTATTTAAAGATTGAAAAATGTTTACTAAAATATTGTTAAAACTTTTATGTGTTAGAATACAGCTTTGTATTTCCATGAAAATTTTACATATGGTAGAGCTTCCCTTTAATTTGTCACATTTCGTTATCCCTATATGAGCATGTTATATACAACTCTCTATCACCACTAACATAGTGCCCGTGCTAATGCCACGGCTTCATTTCAAACATACACATGAGTGTGTCTGGATAGACAAGAACACGAGTCTCAGGCAGACGATGAAATAAAAGGATGGAAAATAGTACACACCGTTAACGGCCACATTGTCACCACTTAAAATAAATGTACGTGTGTTTTTGTAAACATCTACATTTATAATATATAGAATATCAAGAGATAAAAGCAGATGCTCCGTGAGCAAACTTATGTCAAAGTATTGCAATACTTATGTCAAAGATATAGAAATACAGTAATAACGTCAACCAATAACTAGAGTTGTCTCTAAAAAAAAAAATCAAGAAAAAACTATCAAATCTGTGGGCAAGATTGGTTGGAGCAGCCTGCATGTCCTCACGTGCGCTCATTTTCGTAGCCCCTTGCATGTGTGTCCTCATGAGTGTTCGTATCAAAGGTCGTCGCCATTGCGGCTCAGTTCCACCGAGCGCGTGTCACTATCTCCGTGAACTCTGGTGCAAGGCGCATCAGCAAGCGCCGCCAGCCATCCGCTTCGACCCACTGTGCAGGCTGTGCTTCACCAGCCGCCTGGCCAGCAAGCGACTTGGCGTGTGGCAACAAAAGACCATACACCACGATTGGGGCAACAAAAGACACCGGAACGATTCTCGTATTTGGGTAGTGACAACATCGTCTGCTGCAACGCTGAACCAGGCTCATATGCAACTGTAGCCAGCGTTGGGTAATGAAGTTGCTTCAATTTTTTTATCTACCTGGCTTTTGACTTTTGCTTAAGGCTAACATCCGTGCTGCCTGCGTTGGGGAAGGCCTCAGACCTGTAGCCCCCTTCACGACTTTAGCTGTTGTAGTTGACTTCAGAACTTCTACGCTGTATGTTAATTTTAGTAGGCAATGCTTCCTCAATAACAGATCTTCCTAGAAGAAAATACACAGCTGAATATCATCATCTTAAGCCAATCAGGAAAAAACCATCTAAAATTTAGTATTCTTTAGCAGGCAACATTCCTGCACTAAATAAGAATAAAAAAATACACATCATATATAATTGGTGGAAAGACCATGGGGAACATGTTTTGATCATCTTCGATCAGTCATTTTCAGACAGGAAGGACATATTCTTTAGCTAGCCTCTTTTGTGTGGTTGTGTGTGCTTTAGTGGTAGATCACCTCGCTAGCTTCCTTGTTTTCTTTATTTTATGGTGAAGGAAGTGATGATAACATTTTTTTTTACCATATAAAGATGCAAGGTAAGTGTACGATTTGTTTGCAACTATTCAACCCAAGATTTCAAATAAGCTTGCCTTATTGTGAAATCAACCAAACAACATAATTCGTTGCGAAATGCATTGATAAGACCATACTTTTCTTGACCCCTATCCACCAAACTAGGCTAGCAACTATACCAGCATCTAATCATGTTCTAAATAGAGCCCAAGACGTTTTAGGTCTACTTGGTTGTGAGGCCAGAGAGATTTGCCTTGCCTTGTCCCTCTAGCACAAGCAATGCAAAGCTATGTTAACATGTATTCTAAGAAAGCCTTGGTTGGTATCTAAATATCCACTTTGATTTATATCCTTGGCTCTACACCGTGATGAGCAAAAGCTCCTTTAATTGTTTGTTTCGCCGGTGGATAAATCGATTGATGTTGATTTTTTTATAGAAAAAAAATGTTGTACCTGTATGATTTTTTTTAGTTGTGGAACGTATTTGGATGGTTTTGCCTGTTGTCGTGCAAGGGTGAAGGCGCACGTACACTACGCCTACGTGGTCATATTGCGTAGTACTTTGTACAGCGCCGGTTGGAAACGCAAGGAAACCACGGCGCGGCGCACGCCGGATTCGCCTCCTCTCTGTTTCCCAGTTTCCCTCCACTCCCCGTCTCCCTCCAGCCGCTTCAAATTTTGAAATCCAGGGCGCCCTGCCCTGCGGCCGCCCGCACAGGATGCTTCTGTCACCGCACCGACGGCTAGGATTTCGCCTCGGCCGCCGCGTCCGCGCCCAAACCGCCCGCCCAGTCCCAGGGCCGGAATAAATAGGAAGGAGAAGGACCGTCCTCCACCGTTTCCTTCTCCAGTCCATCGCAGGTCTCCTCTTCCTCTTCCTCTTCTCTCTTTCTTTCCCCCTGTGCTGGCCTGGCCATGGCCATCTCGGAGGACCCAGTGGGGGCCGACGGCGGGGTGACGAAGCGGGCGAAAGGCGCGGCCAAGGGGCGCGGGAGGCCCAAGCGTCGGAGCGGCGACGACAGGCCCTTCGCCCCGCCCGCGATGGGTGCGGTGGCTTTCAGGGATATGGTGCTCAGGGAGAGAAGGCATGCGCCCAACGTCTTCTGCGAGCGCGACACGGATGACGAAGATGAGGTAGTGCTGGGATGGGATAGCTCTCTACTTTTTTTTTTTTCAGTTTCCCCAAGTTTTTTTTTTTTTGGGGGTGGGGATTTGCAATGTGTTTTCCCCGCTCTCTCTCTCTCTCTGTGCATTTGGAGTAGGAAAAATGGCTAAAATAGCCTTCCGACCATTTCATGCGAATATGATTTACTGCTTCCTAGATGAACAATTAGCGCATTAAATAAATACAGATAAAGAAGATGTATTTTCTTTATTAAAAAAAAAAAAACTTTTAAGAAAAAAAAAATAACAAGTGTTGTTTGGTCACTGAGGGATATTTCTATTGATTCTTTGCTTGCTCTACCATGATTCACAAGTGAAGGAAATACTGCCTGTTCCCTCCTCCCTCTTCTCCATATAGTAGCAGAAATTTCTCTTATTCCAGAGTATCTTGTGTCTTATTCTCTGAAATACATTCACTTGCCATTCTATTGGGTATTGGTTCAATTCTTGTCGGGTGTAATGTCAGGTGACTGCAACCAAGGGAAAGAAGAGAACTGGTGCTGGCAAGAAGAGGGGGCCTAGAAAAACCAAGCCAGAACATGTGGACAGCAAGGCCGACTTCCCCAGCGGCAAATGCCACGGTGACATGAAGGGGGTATGCTACTTTACAAGCTTCTGCAACAGCTGGTTACTATAGTTTTGTACCCATGTTAGCGTGTTGCCAATTTTACCATGTACTACCTGACATTTCTTGACAACAAGAATGTTTCCAGATTTCCGAAATGTTATCTGAAACATACAAATATTCTGTCACAAATTCCAGGTTCTATTAGCAATGGTTTTGATGTTCTTTATTTGGCCTTGTATAAATCCAAACCTTAGTGTTGATTAGTAAATATGCTTTTGAGTTTGTTTTTTACTTGTATAACAATAGCAATAGTGCAGTGATTATCCAGTTGTGTGATTACTATACTTCTCTTGTATGTTCCTTTTATGTTTCGGTCATTTATTTAATTTAATAAAAAATATATTTTTTAAAATGAAAATCTTTTCCTAGTGTCTTGTAGTTCTGTGCTACCTTTCTGTAACACCTAAGTTTTGGTGTTTTTGAGTTCATATTTCAATTTTCTATGATGAATGTTCTAGCGTTTTGTTTCTTGGGCCATAGCCATAGGATGTTAAAGGAATTTCCTTGTAATTCAGTTGCCACCTTTGCTGTAACACCTCAGTTTTGAAGCTTCTGGTGTATTGAAAGAATGTTGTAGGCTTTAAGTCCATTTACTTGCAGGACGTTGCCGAGACAGTTAGGGGCAAGGACTCAAGGAATGGTGAGGTTTTACAGACTGCAAAGAAGAGGAAGAAAGGAAATGCTGAGAAGGTTTCTGTTACAACAAAAAGGTTGAAAAGAGCTGATGAAGAACAAGAGAAGGCCTCATCCTCGAAGCATAAAGATTGTGATGAAACTAGTAGGGTAAGCAATTCGTGAGCTTTTTATGGAATGGCTTTCTGTAAAAAAGTATTTGATGAATGTAAGTGTTGTTCAATTGTCTAGAAAGGGAAGAAGATGTTGACTGGGGATAATGCCCTGATGTGCCACCAGTGCCAGAGGAATGATAAAGGGAGGGTGGTCTGGTGTGATTCATGCAAGAATAAGCGCTTCTGTGTGCCATGCATCCAACGATGGTGTGTTTAAGTTCTCAAGATCTGTGTCTACTAATATGATTGCCCACCATATTTCATTGTAATATGGCATTTACATATAATAAATAAATTACATACGCAGGTATCCTGGTTTGTCAGAAGATGAATTTGCTGCACAATGCCCGTATTGTCGCAAGAACTGTAATTGCAAGGCATGCCTACGAATGCGAGGAGTTGAAGAGGTTCACGCCTATCATTCCATCTCCTTTTTGCCTTTGCATTCTTTCCATTTCTTCTGTTTGTTGGGTATTTTCCATCAAATTTTTCCTGCCTACTCTTAACCAATAAATTCCCATTTCTCACAATGCAGCCACCAAAGAAGGAAATTTCTGAAGGAAATCAAATCCGTTATGCTTGTCATGTTCTGGACTTATTGCTTCCCTGGTTGAGACAACTGCGACAGGAGCAGATGGAGGAGAAGAAATTAGAGGCTAAAATACAAGGTATCATGTTCTGCTATTGCATGACACAATCTGCTAACTGAGGTTGCTGTTCATGCTAATTTGTTTTTTCTTAGGTGTTTTGATAAATGAGGTGAAGTTGGAACAAGCTGGATGTGATATAGATGAACGTGTCTTCTGGTTTGTTCTTTCCTATTTTCCTTTTTGCCACAATCTTATATCAGCAAGCATCTGATTTATCTTCTAATTCTTCTAATGCAGCAATAACTGTAAAACTTCTATAGTTGATTTTCATAGAAGCTGCAAGAACTGTTCTTATGATTTGTGCCTTTCATGCTGTGGGGAGATCCGCAAAGGTGAGATTCCTGGAGGAGAGGAGGTAAAGATCTTAGATCCTGAACCAAGAGACAAGACTTATATTTTTTGTAACAAGAATCAGCATGAAAATGCCGTCAAAAAAAAAAAAAGAATCAGCATGAAAAGTGCTCCTTGAGGGGGCGCAGCTCATCCTTGAAAAATATGTCTTCCAATGGAATGGGTTCTAGTGAGGCCCCAAAGAACTCTCTGCTACTGTGGAAATCAGAAAATGATGGTAGAATACACTGCCCACCAAAGGAGCTAGGAGGCTGTGGTGGCTCAGTTTTGGACCTCAAATGCTTGTTCCCAGAGAAAATGCTTTCTGACTTAGAAGAACGAGCTGACAGAATTGTGAGGAGTAAAGTATTTGCAAAAAAAGTAGTAACCAAAAGAAGCGATCAGTGCCCTTGTTATGACCATTCAGGAAGTGTAAAAATTCACAATGTGCGGGAGGCTGCAAATAGGAAAGGCTCAAGTGATAATCACATCTACTGCCCAGTTGCCACTGACATCAAGGAGGATGACTTATTGCACTTTCAGATGCATTGGACAAAAGGTGAACCAGTTATAGTTTCTGACGTTCTTCAGTTGACCTCTGGTCTCAGTTGGGAGCCATTAGTTATGTGGCGGGCATTGCGAGAGAGAAAGACTAATGGTGATGTTGAAGATGAGCACTTTGCTGTTAGGGCAATAGATTGCCTTGATTGGAATGAGGTTAGGAATTCTACTTCCCGAAATGTTTGTGATTGGGTGAACTTTCTTTTTGTATATATATTCAAATATGGCTTTGTTTGTGTTTCCCTTAGATGTGCTATTGTTTTTTCTCTTTATAGACTTTCCTAGGTGCAGTATGAAGGGTTGGGACCACTTCCTTGACTTGTTGATGCCTGCTATTCTCTATTGCATATCTTTGTCCCATGCTGATTTATTTATTACTATGTCAAGAAATTGGGCATGCTTTTACAAAAAAAAGAATTATGTTTGAGATATCAGTGAATTTGGCTTCCATTACATTTTTTAAGGAACTGTGTTATCTGTATGCATGCATAAATTCCTTGGAGCTCTGTTATTAATTGCTATGTAAAATACTAAGAACTTGCCATGCATAATTTTATGATGCAGGTGGAGATTAATATTCATATGTTTTTTATGGGATATATGAAAGGCAGAATGTACCCCACGGTACACTGGCCTGAGATGCTTAAGCTGAAGGACTGGCCACCATCTAGTTCGTTTGATCAGAGGTTGCCTCGCCATGGCGCTGAGTTTATCAGTGCATTGCCATTCCCTGAGTACACCGATCCTCGATATGGTCCACTAAATCTTGCAGTCAAGCTTCCTGATGGTGCTCTGAAGCCAGATCTTGGTCCAAAAACTTACATCGCTTATGGCTTTCACCAAGAGTTAGGCAGAGGTGATTCTGTGACCAAGCTTCACTGCGACATATCTGACGCGGTATGTGCTGTTATTGATGATTTTTTTTTATCATTTTATAACATTTGTTGTTGTCTTGTACTACCTTCAATCTAGATCTAGAATAAAATCGACTTGTGCAATGGCTTATCTTATTCTGATAACCTGTGTCTCAATTTATGTTGCTTTCTCTGACCTGACTCTTCTCAAGTTGTGGCTGTGTACTGAGCTGGTGACAATTGAATTGATAGTCGATTCTTTCATTTTTGTCTCTTGCTTGGGGTCCCTAGCTTATCGTGGCAGTCATTAATTCTGACAAATGTGTTTTTTATCAGGTAAATATTTTAACACATACAGCTCAAGTGACCTATGAGGGCTATCAACTTGGGAAGATAGAGAAACTCAGAAAGAAAATGAAAGAACAGGATCTTCAGGAACTTTACGGTGTTTCAGAATCTGGCACTGAACGAGAACTATCATCATCTTCTACTAATTCCAGGAATTTAACTGGTGATGCTTTGTGGGATATTTTTCCGAAGAGAGGATTCTGATAAGCTACAAGATTATCTCAGGAAACATGCCACAGAATTCCGCACGTCAATTGCAATCCTGTGAAACAGGTATTGTTTACCTTGCAGTTATTTCCTCTGTTTTTCGTATGTTGACTAGTAGTCATGCAAATGATGCAGGTTATTCACCCAATTCATGATCAGTCTTTCTACTTAACTGAGGAGCATAAGAGAAAGCTGAAGGAAGAATATGGTTAGCTAGCTATTCAGACCTTAGAAATGCAGTCCTTTGTGCTGTTCTGCCCTATCTCTAATGTGATTTCATGCTTGGTATAGGTGTTGAACCCTGGACATTTGAGCAGAGGCTCGGTGAAGCGGTTTTTATTCCTGCTGGATGTCCTCACCAAGTGAGGAATCTGAAGGTGTGACTGAGCTCAACAGTCTGTGCTCCTTTTTATTTTATTTCAGCAACAAATGTATCCTGTTGCTTAAACCAAAGCTGTTTCTGTTTGTGCAGTCTTGCATCAAGGTTGCGATGGACTTTGTTTCCCCAGAAAACGTTGATGAGTGCATAAAACTGACTGGGGAGTTTAGGCGACTTCCACCTGGTCACAGGGCTAAAGAGGATAAACTGGAGGTTGGCATGCTATATTTGCAGTTATCTGGTTTCTGTTTATAATGTGTGATATCACGGCTGACTTGGAGTGCAATGGTGCTTTCAGATTAAGAAGATTGCTCTTCATGCTCTGAACCAAGTAATAAATTTCTTGGATCCTTTCTGTAAGGGGTAAGCAGCTGCTGGCAGTAGCCTATTGTTGAGATTTTGCTATAGAAGATCTGAAGTTGCAATGGAGCTGCAGAAATTTTGAGGCATTCTGATCACTGTTTATCATGTGATTGATCCATCAGGTTGAAGAGTGGGGCTGCCCAACCCAAGAATAAAAATGAAGGTAAAGAACAGAAGCTTAGAAGGGGCCGCCAACAGCGCCAGTCCAATGATGAAGCTGCTGGTGAGGAGCCCAAAAAGAAGGGTGGTCGCCAGAGAGGTAAGAAGAGCGGGGATGACACGTCCAAAGATGGCGCTGTTGATGAGAAGCCTCCTAACAGGCGGAGCACTCGCATGAAAGGCTCGGGCCTGTAGGTGACCGGGAAGGTAGAAGGCGTACTGACCCAACCTGCGCGTAGTTATTTTGGAAGCAGGTTGTTGTCTAAGACTCTAGATTCTAGAATAGACCAGGCATTTTGTCACCCCTAGACGCCATTGTGGGTTGTGGCGTCTGGCTTTTGTTCATAAGTGGTGATTGCCGGCTGACACCATTCTGGAAGAACCATGCTAGGGTGCTCGCTGTACAAGACTCTTCATGTAGCGGGCTATGGTGATTCTCTCTTCAGCATGTCTGATGCTGATATTGGTAGTAATTGACCTGAATAGATGTGGTCATTTGAACTATCTGGATTATGGTTTTATATATCCAATCAATGGGCTGAGGCTGAGCATTCTCAGCCTCAGCTGAAAAATGCTACAACTTATGGGGCAGTCCAAAGCATGTCAACCAGATTTGCCATTGCACCTGGCGGCGGCCTGATTAGCCTGAGAAGTGACCAAGCTTGTGAAGTTGTGCTATTAAAAAAAAAAAAGTTGATTTCAATGTGATGTCCACAACATTTTGTTTTGTAGCCAATCGTCAGTCACTATTACATGCCTTCATCGATCAACTATCTCTAGCTCTCGAGCACACACGTGCTGTAGTATATCAGCGCAATACAAGTTTTATGCTACCAGATCTGGGGAGACGTCAACATAAATTGGGGGCAAAATACATAATTGTAAATTCCACTAGGACGGACCGGAGAACAAAGATGTACGACATGCAGTCTTGAGCATTTGTCTTCCGTGTCGATACTGAATTCTCAAGAAGTTTGCAGGCATCTCCATCCATGTTTCAACGTTCTTAGATTTGGTCGAATCTCTCGAACGAACAGCGCATCATGGAGTGTACAATAAACATGCAAATTGGTTGTATGATTGAATCTGGAAATCAAATTCAATTCCACAAACCTCCTTGCTGGTTAAATAAATTGGCATCGACTGTTATGGTGCCATCACCAAACAGATCAGGCAAAATCATCAAGCATTAACGCTGAATAGGGGCTCAACTGCTCAGGTCTCAAAAGTACGAGCGGCAGGGTTGATTAAAAATGCCACCCGTCATGATTTGGCTGGACTTCCGCACGCACACCGGATGAGACCATCCGCACACGATTTTCTCCCTCCAGAGATAGATGGGTGCTCACAAAGGGTTTTTTCTTATTTTGGTCACAAAGGGAGAAAATCGGCGTGAGCACCCACCCATCTCCGCGCACGATTTTACCGTCCCACACACAATTCCAGATCCAGCACAAATGATCCACAGTCCGCTGAAGAAACGGGTTTTTAAGTAGAAGCTCAAGGCAACACGAACAACTACAGCCTGATACCATCCATCAATCCATGTGTTATTCAGACCTATCACGAACAATTAAATACACGCTCTGCCGCAGCAAATGCAGAGTTTCAGACACCATTTGCAAATCTAGAAAACAAACACAAGTTGCCTAGGAGTAAACTCTCCGGATCAGTCAGCTAAAAGGTGTGTTGGCTGCCTACACATCATGTCTCATATAACATACACAATCAGGGCTGAGGTTCTTAGAGTTTGGTGGCGATAATAAAAAAAGATGCCTGTACAGGCGACGCATACGCATTAAGTACAGGATAAATAATTAACAGCGGCTACTACAGCTATGGGGTTCCGCGGATCTTCATGCCTCCATCTCCTTCGCCTGAGGCTGCTGCTGCTTGTCTCCGTCTCCCTCTCCTTCTTCGTCCTCCTCTGATAACTTGGTTAACTCATCTTGGATCATAACTTTGATGGCTTCTTTCTTTGGGGTCATATCCATTTTATAGTGTTTGTCTACAAGATGAAGTTTGTTAGTGCATCTAGTATCAATAACTGAAAATCAGTAAAACATGTCTGAAAATCTTACCAAGCTTCTTAAGAATGTCACTGAAAGTTGCCTGCAAAATCAGGTTCCCAAAAGAGGTCAGGTTACTATAAGAAAGTTGGGGGAAAAAACATGACTAGTACGGCTGAGAAAACACTTGTGGTATCTCAAAACAACTGGCTATGCAACCATAATCATACACACGTAATCACATAAATTGGAACCGTCAATTACCCATGTTTTCAGACATCTGTTCACATCTATAAAAACACTCTTGAAAGCAACAAATTTTCCGTTGTCCTATCACCATTCTAGATACCTTTAGTACTTGGCAAATCGATGGTTAATTGCAAATAGTCAATAGTGACACCATTTTCTGTACGCTATATTGAAAGTTGTAACTCACCGTGTTGAAATCAACTTTCTTGAGGATTTCAGTAATGGTCTTCCTCAGATCGTCCTTGCTGGGAAGAACTGCTTCAGCTGATTCTCCTTTACCCTTTGTCGCCTTTTTGCCTAGATAAAATACAATATCTCCACTTTTAGACTAATAGATTACATATGCCTTTTCTTACAGAAAAGTACCAATGCCTTGATGATTTTTATATTAAAACGAGATATTTCTGTGACCATGACACAACACAAGCAGAACAACAATCATATGTAGCACGATGCAATTACCACATGATGATCTACAACTACAATTTTAAAAAAAAAGAATAGCAAAAATATCAACCAGGATGATTTCCAGAAATGATGAACCACAGAGGGGTAAATATGAACTGAACTGAAAATCTCCAAACATCAACAGAAGGGGGGCATTTGGGGATACTTATTAGTATCACTAATTTACCTGATGATTTTTTTTCTTTGGTCTCCTTTTCTGCTGTGGATTTCTTCTTCCTAGAAAAAACCTTTGCACTATCATTGGGGCTTTCTTTTTTCCTCATGAATCTTGGATGATACTTTTTTACCGGAGTTTTGATAATTTTCTTTGGAGGACCTGATTTGTGGCCACTCCCTGTGTCTGCCTTCTTTTTGCCTGAAGATTCTTTTTTACCTTTGATAACTTCTTCCCTGCCTTTTCTTTCCCAGATCCATAGTCACCTTCCTGCTTGTCAGCAGCTTCATCTGAATCTTCATCTCTGTTTTCCTCACTGTCAGACTTCATGGATTCATCCTCATCCTTATCAGTATCATACTGGAGCGCTTTCTTCTGCCTTTTACTAGAAGTGTAGTCATCGACAAATTTCTGCAGCAAGAACAGGCAATGACAATGTTGGCAATACAACTGACCATGACAGTTAAAATAAACATTGGAAGTACAAAATAGACTTAGGCAAGAAGAAAAGCTTCATTTGAGCTTAGGGTCAAATAGCCACTAAGGAAGGGCTTTTAAGTCATGTTCAGAGCTTTCAGTTGTATACATATATATATTCAACACACCATGTAAGACATTTGGCACTGTACCTTCCTTGTGCTATCAGGAGTCTTAGCACTTCCATCTCCTCTCTTGCGTTTTTTAGAATTTGATCCCTGGCCAGTGGAAAAGGATAAAGCAAGCCAAGAGAATAATCTTGTAAGTTAATTATGATTCCAACCATAAAACATCAGCAACAACATTTAGCTGATAAGAAAATAGAATCACAATGTATGAACTTGTGTTGTAAGTTGTAACCTGGTCATCAGAGAGCCCAGAATCAGCTGCAGAGTGAGGTTCAGCAATGAAGTCCAATAGCTTTGACACAATATCTTCCTATATGAGTTAACCAAAGTATATATATTAGAATTTCATCATTTCATGTATTCAATTAACCAAAATATAATTCCAAGAACAAGGCAGGAGAACAAAACCTTTCTAATGTTTGCTTTTGGAGTTGGAATACCAAGGGTCCAACAGAGGTCCAACAGTGTGTCTTTTACACACTTGTCAAGCTTCTCTTTTGCCTTGGCTCTCTGCTTTTCCTACAAACAAAAAACTGCCTAGATTAATCAATTTGAATAAGCTAGAGCAGACTAGTTAATCAAGCTTTTGAGAAAAGAAGCTTACATCACTCTCATGCCAAACAAATCCAGAAATTGGAGTATATGTCCTTTAAAATCAACAGCCTGAAATATAACATAAGAGATAGAATTTAGCGTTAATGTCATTCAAGATTAATGTTACAGGTGACCACAACAGGCATTTGGAACTTTAAACAGAAAATCAATCACTTACTTTGACAGGGCTTTTGCATTATTTGTTTTGGAATTTTTTTATTTCTTTATTGTCTGGTTCCAGAACAGTATATGCAAAAGGATCACACCGTTACACAACCTATGGTGCCAAATTACACATGCTCATCCTTAATTGTGCTTCTTTCACTTCATGAAAATCCTTAAATGTGCTTCCTCTGCACAGACAGACTGGAGGGACTAGCACTTGCAAGAAATAAAGTGAGGTAGTTTCCGTGCATATTTTACATGTAGTTGTACTTAGTTGTACTTGATACAACAAAGCACTAGGATGATAGATAAATTTGCATCAGGTATATGTGTATATGTTGAAGATTTACCTTGCCTTTCCTCCCAAAAAGAATACTGTGAAGAAATTTAAGATCAGAAGGTTTCTTCCTTGATATTCTGTGTGCCACTGTTCATAAGTTTCAAAAGAAAAGGCAAATAAGTGAGAGAGAACATCATAAAACTAAAGAAATTTCACTAACTTAAGCATTAGGTGGTAATCTCACAAACTTAAGCACTAGGTGGAAATCCTAAACACAGAGAATGACAGATCATTGTTCTCATGAAGAACACGTTGGAATATAAGAAACAATGCATACAGAGAGATTACAAGTGAAATCAAAGTAGCCAATGTAGTCATCATAGTTAACTCTTGATAAATCAGCGACAATTCCGCAAATCATCATAAAGAAAAGAAAGCAATGCTAGAACGTAAAACAGGGAACAAGGAAAGTAAATAAAGTGGAAAATGGATGTACCAACATCAACAGAGAAGAAAGGACTGGATATTACTTATTGCATACCACTTCCATCTACTCAAAATAATGAAATATTCCGCTTAGCAAGATGCAATGATACCAGCCATGTGATACTGTACAGACTATAGTCTCAATTGTTGCTTTCCACTTAAATTCTAACAGAAAAGATCAGAAAACGTGAAAGAAATCTATTGCCCATCTAAGCTGATGGGTGATGAAAAACAACACTGAGGTTGCTAAGTGATTCACTTAAACTAATAGGATCATAAAATTGTTAGCCTCGTCTTGCTACTGCTAGACACACAATTAGAGCAGACACCAGAGAACACAAAAAGATAAGCTACTTTAGGCATATAGCAGCTATGTTTGAGCTTCACCGATGGTTCTGTGCTGCTCCAAATATGGAGCACCAATATGGCCTATAGCGGAGCATTTTGTAGTTGAGATAGGGTTCTAGTCCTCATGCCCCTAAAACTGAAGATACACAGTAATACAGTTCCCCAGCATCCTCTCTTTTTAGATTCTGCATATCTTGCTATTGGGTTCTGCTGGGATCTAACATGTTATTTTTTTCCTTATAGCCACCATTTCAATTTAAAAGCTAGCTTTTGCTTCTTAATGGAATGACACGCAGCTCTCCTGCTTTGTTCGAGAGAAAATGGCAAGTACAGGTATCTATTTAGTCACTGAGAATAAAGAATCATACGAGATGGAGATAAGAAACCAGTTCTATTAACAGAAGCCCTTAGTGAATATAAGTTACAATAGCAAATAAATTTAAAGGCAGGCACTTGATACAAGAGAAACAAGCAAAATTTTTCTGAAGTGACTGACAGATCACAAGGCTTCTTCTCCCCAGTTAGATAACAAGGTTCTGTTTTCTTTCCATGGTGCATAACCAAAACAGAAGATGGAAAATGAACGGAAAACAATTTAAGAGTTCCACTCAAACGTAGCCACTATCAGTTTCAATTTTCAGAGCATTTTCAATCAAGAATTCAAGAACCAGTAAAACATAACAAATCACGTGTAACACAAAAGAATATCTTTGTGATTGTTAAGGTTTAAGACAGAAGAAAAGGACAACTATGCTGCCTAGGAGATAGAAAGAAGCACACAGTAAACAGTATGAAAAGAGCCACATACCACTTGGTATATCCTTCAGAGGAGTCCCTTGTCCCTGTGATAAAATGGAATGTCAATCATACTGTCACATGCTGAAATGAAAAAATGGGACAATGAAATGCAAGCAAGGAACCTTCTCAACGACGAAATTCTTGTTTGGCTCTTTCTCAATCACCTCAACCAACCTCTCCACTGTTTTCCTCTCGCGCTGAGGGCGATCGGTACCATATGGACTTGGGGTGTTCAGCAAACTTTTTGCTTCCCTGGATTTGGATCCTTCCTGTTTCTTATCCTTTCCCTGGCTTCTATCCCTGGCACTCCTTGCTTTCTTGTTCTTCAGAGTCTCCTCCTTATTCTCTTCCGTCTTCTTGTCACCTTCAACATCATCTTCATCTTCATCTTTCTTATCAGGAGAACCCTTTTCTTCTGCGTCCTCTTCTTTCTTCTCATCGGCATCCGTTTCTTTTCCTTTGTTTTCCTCTTTCTCAACCGAAACACCTTCCTCTTGCTCCTTCGATTCATCCTGCTTATCGGCATTTGTGTTCTCAACTTCATCCTCCTCTTTCTCAACCTCCTCCTCCTTCTCTTTCTCAACTTCATCTTCCTTCTCTTTCTCAACTTCACCTTCCTTGTCTTTCTCAACTTCATCTTCCTTCTCTTCTTTATCTTTGGCCTCTGCACTTCCCGCATCAGCCTCAGTCATCTTGACATCCTCATCTTCCCCTGCTGTCTTGGCATCAGCATCTTCCTTTGTATCTGCATCCGTTTCGACACCTCCAGAATCTACCTGCTTTGCCGCACCAGCATCACCATCGGCTTCCTCTGCGGTCTCAGCCTCTGCCATCTTGACATCTCCACCTGAATCGCCCTCGGCGCCATTTTCCAAGCCTTTGTTCTGCTCTTGAGCATCCTGATTTGCTACCGCCACCTTGCTCTCGTTAGCCTCTTCCTTGGCGCTATCCTTGTTATCAGGAACAGCAACATCAGCAGCGGCCACTCCATTTGCGACAGCCTTCTCCTCCATCGCAGGTGATCGGTCGGCCTCAGGCAACCAAGCCGCCGACCCTTATTTCTCTAATATCTGCATTAAAACAGTAACCCTAGTGAGAAAACATGAGGCACAGGACCCGGTGGGGAATACAAATCCGACAAAAGAAAGGAAACAGCGGCATGCTGCTGCGGTGCGTGCAGTGTGCTATGTCAGTATTGTTCCGAAGATCTAAACTTTGCGGCACAATTCTTTCAAATACATACAGAGCAAGAAAATGGAAGAACAAAAGCAGCACATCATGGTCCTTCCTAGCTAGAATAAAAGGAACGCGAAAAAGGCCTCCAGCAAGTCGGATTGATTCCACGAAGACGACGCGCGGCAGAAGAGACGAAATTGCAGGCATCACCCACCCAAAGGGCTCTCCCAACTGACAGAGTAAAGCCGAATTCGTTGCAGGAACCCGCAAATTTCAGCGAAGACAGCAGGCAATTGCACAGGGGAACAACACAATCACAATTCACAGGACACTCACGAACCAAGGAACCGCAGCTACGCCTACGTGGCGCGAGCACGACGGCAAGGACCCCGGGCTTCCGCATCCAAACCCTAAGCAATTCGGGCCGAAAATTGCCGGATTTGGGTGGCGCACCCAGCTCTACCCCCTCCCCTGACCTTAGAGACAGAGACCCGCGCCTAGCAGCTGTACTCTACTCTACTCTACCCGAGCAGAGGGAGCGGCGGCTCCCGCTTGCTCGTCCGAAAAACCCTAGAAAGAAACCCCAAGCTCCAGAGCTCCCTCCTCCCGCTCTCTCACACACTCTCTGCAGTCTGCACGCAGCTTGACGACGACGACACCCGGAGCAGAAGCACGAGCCATCTCGAGCGAGCAGGCGAGCGGGAGGGAAACGAGGTTTTGCGCGTACCTTGAGCGAGCTGGGCGGCGAGCAGCAGCCGGGGCCGCCGGTTGAGAAGGAACGAAACCAGGTGGAGTCGGAGTCGCGTCGCCTGACTCGCCTTCCCAACTTGCTCTTCTGGCTGGCTACAGAGAAGAGAGCGAGCGAGCGAGAGAGACAGGGAGAATTTTCGGGTTTTTTTTTATTTCTTCTTCTTCTTGTGGGGATTTTAATTTATTTTATTATTGAATTTCTGATGCAGGAGCAGAGCAGTGGTTTGCGTCGGGATCGGACCGGACCCCAGCACGGAGTCCAATCCGCTTTATTCGCCCCGGGCGCGGGAGGTGTGTGGGACCCGCCGTCCCGTGGGTGGGACGCTGTCCGGTGGGCCGGGTGCACCGTGGCTGGGGACCCCGCGGCGTCCTTGCCGTTCGCGGGCGCTTTGGGCGTGTGCAGGCAGGAGTGCTGTGCTGCTGGTACGGGGGCCCGTGGACCGTGGTGGCGTGAGTGGGCCGTCGCTTTCGGGCTCCGAATTTCTGATGGATCCGTACTTGCCTCCCTTTCAAATCAGGGCGCGGCGCGCTGGCCGCAGGTGAACGGAAACATGTAAATCGCGCAGGACACAGTAGTGAAGATGTCAAATTACGTATGTGCCTCTACTGTCTCCCTTAATACACACCTGGAATTCAAATGCTCCCTCCATTCATAAATCTTCACCATCTAAGGAAAAAACAAAAAAATCTCTACTTTATTAGGTTGGGACCATGGATTGGGCAAGTCCCCAAGCAACCACTCATACTACTGAACATTTATCGCTTCTTACCCGCATTGTTCTTTGTTCATCGGCCGCTTCTAACGTGCTTTCCACACACTGCACCCAGGGCTAAAATGATGAAGATTTGTGAATGGAGGGAGTAAACATCTAGAATTTTCACTACAAGTGCAGAGTTAACATGATTTTTCAATTGCATTTATATTTTTTTTTATTCGTGGGTCTCACCATAAAGCTTATCTCGAACCTAGATTTATATGTTCCTGAGACAAGATTTAAACAACAAAATCAAGTGTTTCTTTGGACTGAGGGAGTGGATCGGGTCGATTCGAGGGAGTTCAAATCTTCGTTGATTTTTTTTTTCCTGTTTTGGCTAAACATTGTTCCAATTAATTCCAAAAGCTTTCTTTTTCCATAATGTATATGAAAATGGTGACAAATGATACGGGCGTCTAGTTTCCTCAGCCAACCGAGCGAGCTCCGGTGACTAGTTTCATGGCTAGTACTAAAATTAGTTGTAATTAATGCATTTAAACACACCCATCTAATAGGAGTATATCTTAACTTTTATTCTGTGAGCTAGTGATAACCCATGAACTAATAGTTAGCTACTAAAATTAGTTCCAATTAATGCATTCAAACACCCATCTAATAGTATCTCTCAACTAAAAGTTTGTGAGCTAGTAATGACCCGACTAATAGCTCAAAATGAATTATTTACATAATGCAAAAAAGCATTAGCTGGCACTATTTACTATTTAGCCCCAAGTCCTACTAAAGTTCTTAATAGGGTTCACTTCTGCCTTCAGCTTAATCCACCTTTGGTTTTTCAATCGCTAATAAGCGTCCTGATTCATGAAACAACATTCTGATTGGTTGCCTACACAACTTCTTGTCTAAGCGTTCATAGTGCAATGTGTTATTGTTTGGTTGCCTGCACAAGTCTATATGGAGACGAACACTATCTTCAAAATAACCCTAACTTGCATAGTTGCATCTCAAGATTTGGCCATATCTTGCATATCTAGAGCTATACACACCCTCACTGCTTCACCCGCTCGGCAACCCCTAGGATCCAGTTTGACCCACTTACGTCAGAAACCAATCAAGAGCAAAACATTGTACAACTTCCTATTCCGACGAACCAAACAAAGAACTAATTACATAGCCTGCAGGGATGAGGAATCAGCCAGAGCTTAAGCAACAACTCCAAATCTTGCTTTTTGACATCAACATTTTAGAGTTTTCCTCCCATGGATCTCTTAACAATCAATGCCCGAAACCAAATCAAGTTTTTCCTGTTTTCCAAATACACACAGCTGAAGCACGGTGACATTAACCTACAAGTCTACAACAATGCAAGATGTTTCACGGACAGGTGGCAATAATGGAACGCCAACAGTAGAATAATACTCCCACACGCACGGGGATCGAATACCTAGAGCGCGACGCTGACAGTCTCTCCGTCGTCGTCGGGGTCCGTCCAGATGCCGACCTCGACGTGGCCGGCCTCGGTGGCGCACGCCCTGAACATGGCGGTGGTGTTGTGCGCCATGGCGACCTCCCCTGGCGCGACACGGCCACCAGCCCCACGGTGCCGCGGGGCGCCCCCGCCACGACGCGCGCCGCGGAGTCGCGCAGCGGGAGCAGCGCGTCCCCGTGCTCCATCAGCGCCGCGACGTCGCGCGCCACCGTGCGGCGGATGATCTCCTCGCCCTTGCCCGTGGCGGACACCGCGCACAGCGCGTTGGCGTACGTGCCGCGCGCCCACCACGGGCGTGTCGCCGATCCGGCCGGGCATCTTGTTCACCAGCCCGCCCGTGGACGTCGCCGTCGCCAGGTTGCCCGCGGCGTCCACGGCCACGCACCCCACCGTGCCGGTCTGGCTGTTGTCGTCCGCCGGCGCTGGGGCCTGGGATTTTCGCCTGCTGCTGCTGCTGCTGCTGCTGGCTGGGTGTAGTCGATCTGAAGATGAAGAAAACGAAAGACCAGCTGCATAAAACCAAATTCTGAAGTGTGAACCAAAGGACATATGCATGGTCCATAGGTTTGTCCTTCATTTGCAAACACAATCATGTCCAAGACAAGATGAGATGTGAATCAATTATTTTGCCAAAGGTAAAAACTATGCGAGACCGTTATTCGCTTGGAACGATTAATAGGATTCCGTTCCGGATCATGCAAGATCAGATCCTGAACGTGCCACGCCAAAACCGAACAAGGGGACAGAAGAATCTCTGACGTCGTTACCTGCACCCTGTTGGCCTGTTTCGCCTGTCTCAGCCGCTCGATGTTGTTGTCCGTGATGAAGTGGCTTGGATCCTTTGTCTCCACCCCCTGACAAGTCACCACTAACCAATCAGATCAGAGGCGTGTAATCTGTAAACAACAAGGACATCTAATGTTGACAGAATGACAGGGGAGAATAGGAGTGTGGAACCGGCCTGTTCTCTGGCGAAGGCTTCGGCGCCGTCGAAGGCGAGGTAGATGTGCGGCGTCTTCTCCATGACGAGCCTGGCGAGGGAGATGGCGTTGACGACGGTGGAGAGTCCCGAGACGGCGCCGCATCGCAGGGTGGCGCCCTCCATGACGCAGGCCTCCATCTCGACGGTGCCGTCGGAGGTGAGCACGGAGCCTCGGCCGGCGTTGAAGTGCGGGCAGTCCTCCAGCTCCCGCACCTGGCCATGCCATGCATGTATGGGATGGGATCAAGAATCGACCGGCCGGCACCAGACAGAACGACAGACAGACAGAGAAGAGACGAGGGTGGGGGCAGAGCGGGCGTACGACGATCTCGACGACGTCGAGCGCGGTGCGTCCTCCCGGAGCGCGGCGGTGCCGATGTCGAGGCAGCGGCGCAGCGTGGCCAGGCGCGGCTCCCTGCTCTCGGCCGGCAGCGTGCGCGGCACGTCCCCGGCGCCGCCGTGCAGAGCCAGCGCCCACCCCATGGATCGGCGGCGAACTGAACTGTGATGGGTATGGGTCGGCGAACTGAACTGTGATGGGTATGGGTCGCCAGACAGACACCGAAAAAACAAATTTCAGCCACTAGAGGACAAAATGGAAGGATGGATGAAATTTGCCGCTGGCTGATTGGTGAAATCAAAAATTTAAAACGCCGCAGCAACAAACAACCGACACGCCACGCCAGCGGCCGCGGGTGGGTGGGTGCGCATGCAAACGAAACGGGAGCGGAGTCCATGCGCAAGCGCAAGCGCAAGGCCGTCAGCACTGAGCAGCTGCGTGGCGTCACTTGGCTGGCTGGCGCGAGTCGTCCACGGCGAGTGGACGATTACCTGTACCTGCGCCCATGCCAACTGCTCCTGTAGGCAAACAAACCCACCTGCTCCAGTGCTCCACGGCTCCACTCCAACCGAGATCGCCACGCCGGAGACCGTCAGACCCCATTATTTGGAATAAGTAAAGCAACCATTGCCATCGAATCGAAGCAAGTTATGTACTCCGAGTTTGTCACCTGCCACCTTATTTAACCACCTTATTTAACAAATATAATTTATTTTGTTATTCAACTTATTTTATTAAAAATACTTGAAATATAATTTATTTTATGATTTGTATAAATATTTTGAATACGGATTTTTATTTTATCAATAAAGATGAGTTCAATCAAATATTTGATTAAACTTTTATTTTATGATTTGTATAAATATTTTGAATAAGATTTACTAAGTGTACTCAAACTTATATACTAAATATTGGGTTTGTTTTAAAGAAAAAGTCAAAAGTGGTATTCTATGGCCCAAAACACGGCCTTCTAAGCATGAGTGCATGACTCACGGACCATACTATAAATTGGGATACTAATTCGTTTTATCAAAAAAATGGGATACTAATTCATAGTTGGAACTAGGTGATTCTAGTGAGCTGAGAGTTCTAATCAAAGTTCCTAATTTTTTGCAGTTTTTAAGCAACCATTTATAGAGCTCACGAGGTGGAACGATGAGTGGAACCAATTAAAATGAAGTTTGAGAATATATAGAAGGTTTTTTTTTTTTTCCAAATGCGTAAAAAACTTTGTGGATATTTTTTATTAAGGAGTAAAATCCAATTGTAGGTCCTTAAACTTGTCATGAGGTCTCATCCAGCTCCATGTACTTAGGAAACTAGGTAAACATGTCCCCGAACTTGTCACGAGGTTTCATCCAGTCCAAATCGGGTTTTGGTAAGCGGTTTTGCTACAATAAGTGGTTTTCGCTTTTTTTTTTTTTTTAGTTTAGATTCAATCTTTTGAAAAATTAAAGTACATTATAGAAAAATCATAAAATAAAAAATCTAATTTTTTAGATTTCACATAAGTAGATCTACAAGTGAACATATAATAGGGTATACTTTTAGTACAAAATTTTTGCTACTGAAGCTTTTTTTTTTTTTTTTTTTTATTTATTTGGCTAAATCTTTAAAAAATTATAGTAAATTGCAAAAAAAATTATAAAATAAAAATCTAATTTTGTTAGACTCCACATGCGCATGTCTACATTAGTGAGTATATAATATGATATGCTTTAGTCCAATAAAATAATTAAAGTGCAGCTATGAGTTATTTCATTAATTACGTAAAAGCATAGATCTATAGCTACAACAAAAAATTTTTTGTACTAAAACATACCATATTATATACCCTCCACATCTATTTACTATGAATTTTCAAAGATTCAATCTAACTGTTTTAAAAGAAAAAGACAAAAACCACTTATCAGAAAGCAAAGTCGCCTTACCAAAATCGGTTTTGAACCTAGATGAGACGTTAGGACAAGTTCAAGGATCCGTTTATCTAGTTTCCTAAGTACATGGAGTCGGGATGAGACATCGGGACAAGTTCACGGACCTACAAGAAATTTTACTCTTTATTAAGCATAGAAACACCGGAAGGATACAACGACGCACCACTAATGATGCAAGAGGGAGCTGTACAATCTATTCAGCCCTCCCTAGCTGAAGAAGATCAAGACGCCGTTATCGCGAAATCAAACTACCTGGTCGCCTCGGCTTCTCTCATGTAAAGAGTCGTTGCAGCCGCCTCCTTATGAGAGGGGTTGGGATCCTCGATATACATGTCGTAGGGTCGCCTTTTTCGCCGTTGAGGGCTCCCTACATCTATCGATGAACCCCATCCGCTACATCATCAATATCTCACCTCGTTTCGCAATTGGAAAACACGAGAGCTCCCCAGCGATCCTCTTGTTGTGATGTGGCATCGTTATCGCCCGCTTGTGTGGGTGTGGGCTGGCGTGTCGGTTCTGTTTTTGTGTGGGTTTGGGTGCGTGTGCGTGCGCGGTGTGCGCCTGTGGTGCCGCTTTTTGTGGGGTGTGTGTTACGTGTGTGTGCACGCATGTGCATGGGTGCTGTTGTTTGTGTGCGCGCGCGTTCGGCCTCATCAGTAGTTGAGTGCATGTTTGTGTGTGTGGGTGGGCGTTTGTGTGGGGGCATGCTAGGACGCCGACCGCCCCGGAAGTGGGCCACCCAGACTAACAGGCCCAACACGACCTCCCCTCTTCCCGGCGCCCCGTCTTCCTCCCCGTGTGCCCCAGCCGGCCCCCGGCCCGGCCGCCTCCACCCTAGGGCTCGCCGGAGCTTCCGACGAGCCCTAGGGCGCCGGCGGCGTCCGCCTTCTCCCTCCCCCCTCTCTTCTTCTCCCACGCCCAAGAAACCCTAATCCTAGCCGCCGCCAAGACCACCACACCCGCCATGGATGACCTTGACGCCCCGCCGCCTACCCATACCCAACCGGATGAGTCCGCCCCGCCCGCTCGCCGGCCCGCCGCCGCCACGCCACCGCCGGCCGAATCGGGGCCGACCATCGCCGCGGTCGACGGCCGCCGCCAGCCGGCCGACCGGATTGTACAGCCGGGGAAGGAAGAGGGAGGGGAAGGTCGCCGGAACCATAACTCGCCGAATGCTCGCCGGCCGGGCCGCTTCATCGCCGCCGCCCCGCGCGCGGTGAGGCACCACCGCCGCCGTCTTCATCGTGGTCACTCCCTTCTTCTCCCTTGTTTTGTTCCAATACAACCAATGTAATCGTTCTACCGTCAACATTAGGTCTCCTTGTTCCGCATGAATTCTTAACCCAAAGAAACAACAAAAGAAAAATGAGGGAGAAAAGATTCACCAATGTCACCGATACCGAGTACGACATTGATGTTTGATCACTCTAAGATTCACCAATGCCATCGATACCGAAAGTACCGACATTGATGTTTGATCACTCTTTTTCTTCAGTGACGGATGATGACGACACGCCATCTAGTATATTCCCTCGATGATGAGAAAGATTCAAGAGCTCCACTATTAGTACTTGTTTACGATTACACGCTTTTGATCCGATTGGTTAGTGTGATAACTTGTCGTGGGGTGGAGACTAAGGATCCAAGCCACTTCATAACGGACAACAACATCGAGCGGCCGAGACAAGTAAAAAAGCCAACAGAGTGCACGTAACGCCGAGATTTTTCAGTCCCCTTGTTGGGTTTTGGCGTGGCACATTCAGGGATCCGATCTTGCAAATCCGGAATCCTATTAATGCCTCGATGCAAGTTTAATAAAGGGGCGCGATAACAACCGATGCACATCTCATCTTGCACATGATTGTGGCCCATACATTCAGTTTTGGCATTCGTGGTGTCCGCCACGGGCAAGGGCGAGGAGATCATCCGCCACATTGTGGCGCCGCGACGCCGCTGGGCGCGGGATGGAGCACGGGACGCAGCAGGCCGCGGACGCCCGCGGCACCGTGGGGCTGGTGGCCGTGTCGCGCTGTGGGGAGGCCGCCATGGCGCACAACACCACCGCCATGTTCGGGGCATGCGCCACCGAGGCCAGCCATGTCGAGGTCGGCATGACGGGACGGACGCCGACGCCCATGGAGAGACTCGGCCGCTGTCGCGCTCTAGGTAGGTATTCGATCCCCTCGTGTGGAACTACTCGCTTACGTTCCATTATTGCCACTTGTCGACGTGCAAAAGACTTGTCGGTTAATGTCACCGTGATTCAGCTGTGCGTGTGTCTGAAAAACTTGATTTGCTTTGGATGGGAGGGAAACTGTGAAATGGTTATGTTTTACTCGAATAAACAAAAGATTTGCGTATCATTTAGGGCATGTTTGGTTCATGGGACTAGGGACTAGAGACTAAATGAGACTAAAGATTAGCCCATAGTCTCTCCCAAAAGTCTATTGAAATAGGGACTAATTGAGATTAAAAATTAGTCCCTAGTCCTCATGTTTGGTAATTTAGAGACTAAATGAGACTAAAAATTAGTCCATAATCCCATGAAAACTAAACATGACCTTAGTTAAGAAGAGAGTTTTAACTTACATTTGTGAATGGGAACATACTTGTTTTCAAACTTCAATATTTACATATAAGTACGATCAAACTATGAGACAATTTTTTTTTTTACCCTTTTAGCTCGCGGATGTAATTTGTACTCTCGGTTTACTCTTTTAATAAATTCTTTTGTTGGGGCCACGACCCTCCGTATTCTAAAAAAAAGGGGTATCCACCGTCCCTTTCGTTCGGTCAAAAAAAAAATGTCGAGCACCTAGATGTCGGTGCTCCTAACGAGGGGCTCGCGACGAGCGTGTGGCGAGCTCCTCTAACATTGAGTCAACTCGGTGGGAAGCCCCTCGTAGACGCACAACTCCACCGTTAGTGGGTCCGGCTCGAGGAAGCGGCATGCAAAAGTCTACTAAGGGGGTGTCGATGTTTTACGAGAGAGCCCGCCACGGGGTGAACCGGGCGGTTTGTTCGGGCCTCGGCGAACCTGGAGCCCGGCGGTGTTGTTGCGCGGTGACATGGAGAGCGGGGTTTTTATCTTTGGTTTGGGCCCTCGATCAAGGATCGAGTAAAGACCTTTACGTCCGGTCGGCGTGAGCTTTGTTTTTTTTTTTGATTGATGGGGTTAGCCGGAATCGGCTATGAAGCTTACGGCCGCTTGGTGCGTGGCCAAGCTTGTGTCTGTATGTTCGTTGCTCTCCTCTATGAGGTGTTCCTTGGCCGCCTTTTATAGTCCAAGGGGCCAAGGAACTTCGCTACGATCCTAGTCGGATCTGAGAGAGGGTTGTCCGTAGAGGAACCGAACACTGAACTCTAAACAAGGTAATCCGACTAGTGTTCTATCCTAGTTACAAAAGAAGTCACCGTAGCTATGCTTCCATTGCCTTCGGGAGTTGTTTGTGGCCGCGAGGTTAGGATAGAACCCCGCGAACAACTCGGTAGAGTTCTTTGGTGATCCTGTATCCACAAGCCCCGAGCATCTCAAGGTCGAGTCATGAGAGTTGTCTTGCTCTTCTCGGGCGAGGCCTTGATATGGTCTTCAAGATCATCTTCGGAGTGCAATTTTGAAAAAGTGCACCCGTAGGGTGTAGCCCCCGAGCTTCTTGCTTTTTGGCACAAAGATTTGGAAGGTCTTTGAGTTCTTCTCCTCCTTCTTCGAGTTCTTCCCATCGTCGGAGCTCTTCTTTCTTGAAAGGAGAGCCTTGTTCCTTAGCCCCCCCGAGCATCTCAAGTTTGAGTCATGAGAGCTGTTTGCTCTTCTCGGGTGCGACCTTGATGCGGTCCTTGTTGTCTTCATACGGTGTGCACTTTTTCGAAAAAAGTGCACCCGTAGGGTGTAGCCCCGAGCTTCTTGTTGTTTTGGTACAAAGAGCCGGAAGGTCTTCGAGTTCTTCTCTTCGTTCGGAGTTCTTTTTGTAAAAATCATGCCCCGGGTATCCCCTGTAGCCCCCGAGCGTCTAAGAGCTCTTACTCAGATTGAGCTCTTTAGAGGTTCTTCATTTTTTCCGGGATTTTTTGTTTCTCTTTTCCGTGCGGTCACGGGAGTCACAAAGGCGCTTTTACTACGCCCGTTTTTGGGGAAACGTCGGTGCATGGCGGTCATTGCCATAAATTCTCTTCTCTAGCGTGATTTGAGGTGACCGCTCCCTTTTTTCTTTGGTTGCCTCGTCTTCGTGGACTTGGTCTATAGGGCGTCTTTGGTTCGCCTATAAATATTGCCCGTTTTGTTTGGTGAGGATCCGAGTGTCTTTCTTCTTCTACGCTTCTTCTTCCTGCGGATTTGTCTCTCTTCTCGTAGGAAAAAGCTTCATTCGAGCTTGGATCCATGGCGGTGCCTTTGAGTGAGTTGGATCGCCCCGGGGCGTCTTTTTTAGCCTTTCCGAGTTCTTACGTGAGTGAGGGATGTCTTGTGATTGGGAATAGCGGTAGGCTATTCCAGCGACTTCCACCGGTAAGGTTTGAGGGGTGAGTGCGGGATGTCTTGTGACCTAAGATGATCTCCTCTCCTCCTTCATTTTTTTTTTCTTGGTGTGGGTCAGGGTAGGGTTCTTTTCGGTTACCCTCCCCTGGTCCTCTTTGGTCTCCTTCCTCCGCCGCTTGGGTAGACATATGCCGGCTTCCCAACCGGTATTGGTCGCCGCTCATCTTCGGGGAAGGTTGTGCCTTTTGAGGAATTGTGAAGATGGTGCTCTTTTTGGGTGCGCTTCCTTCTACTCTTTGTGGAGTTGAGCGCTCCCTTTGGGCTCTTTTCATCTGCTGCGACATGGTGGACTCGGAGCCTTCTCGAGAGGGTTCTTTTCTTCGCCAAGGTCGCTTATCTTGATCCGGGGGTCCATTTTTTGCCGTTGTTCGGGGTTCTTTGAGCTCGGTGTTTATGGATTTGGGCGCAAGGGTCTTGACTTCGAAGTAGCCCCGAATCGTTGAGATTCGGGCTCTTAGGGTTCAAATTCAGGTCCGAGCGCTCCGTCTTCTTCGCCGTTGGGTGCCGGTTTCTCCCGCCTGCGGTGTTGTACTTTTTTAGGATTATAGTGCCCTGTGTCTTCTTTGTATCTTGTACGTGGGAGTTCTTGTTGGGCTCCCCCGTGCATCTAAGTCTTCTTTGTATCTTGTAGGGGAGTTCTTTCCCATGTAACTTGTAATCTTCAAGATGTTGAATAAAGAGATCTTTCCCTTTTATCCCTTCCGTACTTGTACTTTTTTTGTATGACTCGATCCGCCTTCGTGCGGACTTGTTGCGCTTTTGTCCTACGCTTGTTTTTGTTGTGGTCTTCCAAGTTCTTCTTCTTGGGATGACTTGTTGAGATTGCGCCTTTAGAGTTCTTCCTTAGGCTTTTCGGCTCTTTATATCCTTCTGTAGGTTTCGTGCCGAGTATTTTGGAGTCGTGCTCCATGATATCAGTGTTGTTTCTACTGATGGTCCGGCTTGTCTTTCGATAGACTTGGCTGTTCATGGTGTTGAAGTTCTGCTTCGAGTTGTCAGTGCTGTTTTCCTGACTTCTCAGCTTGTCTTCTTGTAGATCTGCTGAAGGTAGCGTAGGATCTTGTCCTTGTGCGCCTTTGGATTGTTTCTTCCTTGACGCGTCGGCTAGCCTGCACATAGGTCTTGCCGTAGCAGATTGGAGTCTTGCTTCAGTACTTTAGGTTTCTTTTTCCTGAAGGGATCAGCTTTCCTTTTCTTGTAGACTTGGCTGAAGGTAGTTCTGAAGTTCTTCTCCTGAATTCCAGTGCTGTTTTTCCTGGAGAGTCAACCCGCCTTTTCTGTAGACTTGGTTGGGGATATTTGTAGAGTCTTGCTCTTGGTTTGTCAGGGTTGTTTTCCTCTGACAAATGACTTCTATCTTCTTCCTGAGACTTGTCATGATGAGTGGAGTCTTGCTCTTGAATTCTAGATTTATTTTGTGCGAGTATCAGCTGCGTCTTCTCTCGTAGATTAGGCGAAAATAGTTGCGAGGCTTGCTCCACGGTCTTGAGGGTTGTTCTTACGAAGATTTAGCTTGTCCTTTCTTTGAACTTCTGTGAAGATGATAGAGTCTTTCTCTTGGTCTTCAGGGTTGTTCTTCTGAAGATCCAGCTTCGTCCTTTCTGTAGACTTGCTGAAGGTGATAGAGTCTTGCTCTTGGTCTTCAGGGTTGTTCTTCTGAAGATCCAGCTTCGTCCTTTCTGTAGACTTGCTGAAGGTGATAGAGTCTTGCTCTTGGTCTTCAGGGTTGTTCTTCTGAAGATTCAGCTTCGTCCTTTCCTTGTATTTGCTGAAGATGATAGAGTCTTGCTCTTCGTCTTCAGGATTGTTCATCTGAAGATTCAACTCGTCCTTTCTGTAGACTTGCTGATGGTGGTTGGGGCGTCCCCCATTTTGCCAGGGTTGTTTTCCTCTGGCATGTGACTTGCGTCTTCTTCTGAGACTTGTCACAGTTGTTCGGAGGGTTTCTCCAGGCCGTTAGGTTTCTCCTTTTAGGCCCTCTAGCATTTTGTCCTCTTTTAGACATGCTAGTGTATTTTGGTGGAGTCGTGCTCTCGGAAAGAGTTGTTCTAACTTAGGGTTGCCTCATCGGGCTAGGGCTCTCCCATCTTTGTCCGGTGGACTATCGCATGACGTCCCTTGAAGGGTTCTCGGTCAGGGCCCATTTAAGTGCACCGCATGGATGAAGGTCAAGATGGTTGGGTTCCTATTTCATAACACTACAATCCACCTTGCCCACGGTTTGGGCTGCTCGCTTTCGAGAGACTTGTGTGAGACGATGGGTTTCTATTTCACAACACTACACCCGTTCACGCCCGATTCAAAAGGCCGTCCGCCATCATTGGACATAGTGACGCTTTTCGGACCCTTGATGGCCTCTGCGACCTAAGCGGGCCGATCCCAACGTTCTCTTTTTCAAGAGTCAAAGTTCACGATCTTCCGCTAGGATTTAAGGTGTGGACGCTATTCCGAGCTAGGACTTGGCGTGGTTCCACCCTTGGAATTTGACCTCCGTTACGGTGGTCGGGTTTGCCTTCTTTTTGGTCGACTTCTTCTTGTGAAGTGCCAATTCGGGCTGTCTTGTTCTTCTCCCTTAGGAGGCATGCGGCTTCACTCACGGGGCGACTTGTTTTTGTTGAAGTGCACGGTGGTCTGCGTGTTTGGTGACCTCTTTGGATGGTCCCGAGTTCTTCTCGAGGCTTGATCTTCTTCTTCTTGAAGTATCGGAGAGTTGTTTTTGCGTTCTGCTTCTCTTCTGCTGCCTTGAGTTTCTCTGATTATGGATAGAACCTTCTGAGCTGGTTTATGTGCCAAGAGTTTCGATTTCTTCTCCTTGCATGGTCATCGGCTTGTAGGTTCCCGGGTTCCAATACTCCTTTGACGATATATGGTCCTTCCCATGCAATTTGAGCAATTTGTGCTTGCCTTCCGTCTTTTGGTTTCTCTTGAGTACTTGATCTCCTGGGTTGAGTTTTCTTGGGACGTGTGCTCTTGTCGTAATGCCTTCTTAGTCCTTGCGAGATATCTTGCGTTACGGAGGATGGTATTTGATCGACTTCTTCGCGCGATCAATTTCTAGTTTTCTTGTCGTTTCTCCTTCTCCTTCTTCAAATTGCTCGATTCTTGAGAGCTCCAAATGAGGTCTTTGGTAGTACGGCTTCGATCCACGTGTCGGGAAGAAGGGTGAATAGCTTTGTTGCTCTGGCGATTTGAGTTCTTAGGCCCCGGATGACTTTTGGGAGTTCTTCGATCCACTTGGCTCCGTAGTCCTTGAGTTCTTCGTATAGTCTTGGCTTCGGTCCAGGCAAGGATGAGTCCGTTTGCTCTTTCGACTTGTCCGTTAGCCCGAGGGGTGTGCTATGGAGGCATAATCTATCCGTATGCCACAATCTTGTGCCTAGTCTTCAAAGTCGCCGCCGTGAAGCGGTGATTCGAGGTCAGTGATGATCTGTTGGGCATCCCGAATCCGTGCATGATCTCTTGGATGAACTTGACGCCTTGGTGGGCTGAAGGTGACCAATGGCTTGTATTCTATCTATTTGGTGAATTTGTCGATGGCGACGTAGATATACTCATATCCTCCTTTTTGCTCTCTTGAGTGGTCCGACTTGATCCGGTCCCCGACGAAAAAAAGGCCATGATGGTGGTATGCGGATCAAGTTGTGTGGCCGGCACATGCGCTTGTCTTGCGAACATCGGCATCCTTTGCATCTTTCGACGAGTTCTTCTCTGCGTCTTTGAGGGTTTGTTGGCGGTAGTATCTGTTCGAATGCTTTTCCCACGAGGGTTCTTTATTTGCGTGGTTTCCACAAAGATCAGTGGATTTCTTATAGGATGTCTTTTTCTTCTTGAGCTTATGCATTTGAGTAATACTCCCGATGATCTTTGCTCTTTTGTAAAGCTTGCCTTTGATGAGCACGAAGTTCTTGCTTCTTCTCAAGATCCCGTTTGCCGGCTTTGTCTTCGTGTAGTGTCTTGTTCTTGATGAAGTTTATGATGTCTTCGATCCGGGGAGTTGTTCTTCGACACGGAGAGATTATCATTACTCCATTTAGAGCTGATTGCTCCATGTTGTCTTCTTACGGGTTCTCCTTGATGGATGGCTTCAAGAGTTCTTCGACGAATACTCCCGATAGGACTTGTGCTCTGTCGGATCCGAGTTTGGCTAGCACGTCTGCCGCCACGTTCGCATCTCCGAGCACGTGTAGGATCTCTAGGCCTTGGAAGTTCTTTTCGGCTTGTGCACTACGTGCAATAGAGGCTCATGTTGTCCTTTGTGCGGTCCCAGTCCTTATTGACTTGATTGATGACAACCGCGAGTCGCCGTATACTTGTAGTCTCTTGATTCCCGAGTTCTTGCTATCTTGAGGCCATGGATGAGTGCTTCATACTCGCCTCGTTGTTTGTAGCTTTTGCCACATGATTTGCAAGCACGTACTTGAGTTGTCTTCCTTACGGAGATATGAATAGAATCGGCTCTGCTCCCCTAGCTTCAACGATCCATCGAAGTACATGTTCCAATGTTTCTTGATGTCGTCGGATATGGGTTGTTGGAGCTCGTCCATTCGCTATGAAATCCGGTGGCGCACGGGATTTGATTGCTCTTCTTGGGGTAAACTCTAGATTCAAAGCTCCGAGTTCCACGCCCATTTTGATATGCGGCTGTTGAATCTCTGTTCCTCGGGATGTCGCCTAGTGGTGAGTCGGTTACCCTTTGTGATCGTGATTTGTCGAAGTAGTGTCATAGCTTCCTTGATGTGATCGGTATGGAGTAGAGTAGTTTTTGTACGTGAGGGTATCGAGCCTTAGACTCGAGATAGAACCTCGCTCACGTAGTAAAACCGGCCTCACGGACCTTGTTGGGTTGCTCGGGCTCTTCTCTCTCCACGATGATTCTTTGAGGCGACCCTTATTTTTGTTGTTGCTATATAGAGGGGAGTTCTTCTTGATCCTTTGGAGGTGTCGGGGATTTGGAGCTGTTGTAAGGTATTGTTTGAGTTCTTCAAACGCCTTGTCTCGCATCCTTTGTCCATTTGAATTCTCCTTTGGTCTTGATGAGTTTGAAGAAGGGTAGCCCATTCTCTCCGAGCTTGGATATGAATACGTTGAGTGCCGCCATGCTCCCCGTGAGCTTCTAGATGTCCTTGATGCTTCGGGGTTGCGTCATCTCGGTGATTGCCTTGATTTGCTTAGTGCTGGCCGATGCCTCTGTTTGCGACCAAGAAACCCGAATCGGTCCCGAAGGCACTCCAAAGACGCATTTTGTTGGATTGAGCTTCCATTTCCACTTGTTGAGATTCTTGAAAGTTTCTTCCAGGTCTTGAATCGAGTCTCGGTTCTTTGGTCTTCACCACGACGTCATCTACGTATGCTTCCGGCATTTTTGCCAATCGCTCTCCCAAACAAGTCGTAGACGCTCTTTGATACGTTGCTCGGCGTTCTTCAATCCGAAGGACATTATTTTGTAGCGATAGGCACCGAAGGGGGTGATAAAAGAGGTCTTGCTCGATCTTCTTTCTTGATTGCAATCCGGTGATATCGAGTAGCGATCCAAGAACGATAGTAGAGCGATCCTTTGTAGAGTCCACTATTTGGTCGATCTTTGGTAGCCCGAAGGGATCTTTTGGGCGGTGCTTATTCAGTGCAGTGTAGTCCACACACATTCGCCCGATCCCGAGGTGTTCTTCTTCCGAACGAGAACCGGGTTGGCTAGCGGTCGGGATGTAGGATTTCTCGATGAATCTGCTGCGCAGTAGTTTTACGATCTCCTTTTTGATGGCCTCCTTTTTTTTACGGTGAGAACCTCCTTAGTCTTTGCTTGATGGGTTTGGATCCCATATTAATGTCAATTTCGTGCTCGGCCGGCTCCCTCGATGCGCCCGGGCATGTCACGCCGGTTTCCGGGCAAATATATCTTTGTGTTGCCTTAGGAAGTTGGTGAGCACGAATTCCTATTTTGGAGATAGGTGGGCGTGATGATCGCCGTCTTGGATGGATCGCCCGTTTGTAGATCAATGCTTGATGTCGGCCTCTTACGGTGGAATCGAGAATTGCTTGCTTCTTGGCGGTATCTCGAGTTCTTCCGGATTTGTATCCTCGCCATCCGGTTGAGTTCTTTTTCTCTCCAAGAGCTCTCTGTCTTGTTTACGATTTCCACGGCTTGAACGTCACTTTCGAAAGCTTTCTTGAGGTCTCCTTTGATTGAAAGAACCCCAAAAGGTGCCGGCATCTTTAGTAGAAGATACGGGTAGTGTGGAATAGCCATGAATTTTGCAATGGTAGGTCTCCCCATGATGGCGTGGTATGGTGACTTCGAGATCTGCTACTTCAAACTTGATGTACTCTGTCCGGTAATTTGATGGAGATCCAAATGTAGCGGCAAGGTGACTTGTCCAAGCGGTATGGCTGCTCGTCGGGGTACTATTCCATAGAAAGGAGTGCTTGAAGGAGCGTCGGTCAGGAGAGGTCTAGTCCCATCTTGTCCGGTGTTTCTGAAAATATGATGTTCAATCCTCGCTCCTCCGTCGATCAATACTTTGGTACTTGATCACTTTCAGGCTATCGTAGGTTCGGTACCAAAGGATCTGGGCGGCGTTGCCCACGCTTGTCCATTGATCCTCCCTCTTGCTCTTTGAGCCGGGTACTCGAGAGAATATGACCTTCAAGGATCTCGTTGCTTTCGGAAATCCCCTGTCTTTGGCTCTTATTTGGCTTCTTCTACATTTTTTTTGATTGTTTCCCTTCGAGTAGAGTTGTTTCCTCCCTTGTACTTCTCACGGAATGTTGTACGTTTTTCGAGTGTGTGTCGGAGCTCGTGGTGGTAGATGCGGGGTAGGTCTTCTAGCTTGATATTGCTTACGTTCTGTCGCCATTGTTGTTGTTGTTGAACCTTTGCTTGTAGGGTTTCTTTGATTTTTCCGCCATTGCGGCGGTATTATGCGGTCCTCGCTTCTTTTCTTTGTTGAGAGTTGTTCGATCCTTCTTCGGGCCTTCCAAGTTCTTTCTTTACGGAAAGCGGTCTCGGGTTCTTTCTTCGACTCGATCATCTTCTCAACAAGAAGCTTGAACTGCTTTCGTTTGTCCTCGGGTTGTCTTTGTAGAAATCGAGAAGCGCCATCTTGAAAAAATCCCGTTAAGGCGTCTATCACTTCTCTCTGTGATGTCATGTACTTGGGATCTCATTTCCCCAAATCTCCGGTAGTAATCTCTCGGGGATTCTCGGCTTACGCTTGAGGCTTTTCAACTCGTTTGAGTAATAGGATGGGTGATGATTCTGCGAAGTTGCTACGAGAGCGCTCTCTGTAAGTCTTCCCAGTATCGGATTGAGCCCTCTTCGATCTTGTCGAACCATTGGAGCGGTAGAGCCTCTAGGGCCATGGGAAAGAAGACGGCTTTCGCGTCATCATCTCCTTGTTTTGCCAGAAAAATCGCTAAGGGCAGATCTCTCTGTGTTTAGCGGGTCGTACTACTTAGTACTATTAAGCGCGGGCGTGCCGGTATACATTCGTATACAAATAAAGTAAATGTGCAATAAAATACACAAGGGACAAAAGTTGGGGGAAATTTCACTTTATTATTCATGAGAGAATTACAAAGTACAATTTCCCACTTAAAATATATTTGCACCGAGCCTCATCCGACAATCGGTGATTGTGTGGCTTACAGTTCATGGGGCCTCGGGAGGCCTCCAATTAATTACATCAGGGCATTGGCCGCGGAATACCTCCGATTAAGCTATGCCGATGGTCATTGTTGTCGTCTCATCTCGAATAAATAAGAGTTATCTCCCAAATATATGCATGAGCACAAATGAATGAAAATGGTGAAGTGCTAGAGCCCTCGGCCTCTAGCAAAGGTATCCGACCTGCGTCGTGCGGATCCCATAATGGTATCCTCGTCGGTCATGAACAATGATTCCGCCTCATCGGTCGCGGGATCCCATAATGAATTGACTTCATATGATGTTCGGCCTGGAAATGTGGTTTCGGGTTTGAGAAGTCGGGTTTCCTTTGTGCCCGAGATCATTGGCGGAGCCCGCATATGCCTTGTTTGGGCTTAGAATCGTGATTAGCCCGTGCCTTGTTTGGGCCGAGATTAATACTGGGCCATCACAAATGGGTCAAACAACAATACTGAACTAGCATGACTTGTGCATATTTTCTTTGGTCACGTACAAAACTTGCATGTGTGCATGGTTACGACTGGAGCGTTTGGCTTCTTTGCCGTATACGTGTACATGGGCTGCTACCGAGGAGCCCATCGGCAAATGGATCGCTGTTCGGCAAGAGCATGCTCACCGGGCTAACTCTGCTGGTTCTGCACTTTCACGTACGAATTGCATGTATCACATAATCTTGCTTTCTTGCCGTATATATGTATATGTATGTATATATACTCTTGTTTACACTTTAATGTACACCCGTGATATTCCTGCGCTAACAAGGCCCAGCTTGCAAACACTCGAAGCAGTGTGATGTCGCCGTGCTGTGCTGCTCGATCCGCCGCCCTGCCCATGCTCAGTTCGACGTTCCGGCCATCGCCGGCCGCTGCACCCGTCGTCGTGGATGTACCGTTGTCGTTGCCAAGGCAGTGCCGCTAGAACTTGCTGGGTCGCCGTGTGTACTGCCGGCGTAGATGCTGATCCGGCTGTCGCCGCCGTCGGCCTCCCATCAATCTGCCATGCCGCTGATGCGCCACATGCATCATGCATAGGACGGTCCCTGCTAGGCTGCCGGCATCTGATCGATACCGCTGCTGAGATGGTCGCCGGCGCCGTCGCTCGTCAGGGCTCACTGGGTCATCGCCGGGCTGCACTGTCCCGCCGCCGTCGTCGCTCCGGCGCCGTTCCGGCCATCGCCAGGCCATTGCCGGGCCGTCGTTTCTGCCGACGTCGAGCCGCTGCACGTACGCCTTCAAGGGCTGTTGTGGACACATCGGACGCAGTAATCGTCATTGCCGCAGAGGAGACGACCGATCTCTTGGCGTATGGTCGCCAGTGCCGTCGTCGCTCCGGCGTCATCAGGGCTCACTGCTGGCCGGCCATGTATATGTGCGAGATCTGTGCTATGGGCCATGCAACGATGAGAAGACAACAGATCAAAATATATAAAGGATTTCACCTTCAACGTGAGCAGCCATGGAGTTGGTTGTTGATGCCAAGTAACGGACGCCGGCAACGATGGTGTGGCAGACGTACGGCTCGCCGGAGATGACGATGTAGAGGTTCGGCTTGCCGGAGACGATGTAGACGAGCTCGCCGGAGAAGATGAAGGGCTTGACGACGACGTTGACGGCGAGGGAGTCGACAAGGACGACGAGGTCGACGGCGTCGCTGCCGCGCTTGCCGGCGACGTGCGTGTACAAGGCGACGGCGAGTGTGTGGTGGTGAGTATGTGCAGCCTGGCGGCGATGTGTGAAGATGGAATGCCTGCAGCCTGGCGGCAGCGTGGTGGAGATGGAATGTGTCTGTTGAGGAGGGAGAGCTGGCCTCCTTTTATAGGCCAAGGTTAGGGTTGATGGCTTGAGGGCCTGTGAGGCGGTGGCTAGGAGAGCGCCGCCGCTGGTCAGTTGCAGGTTAGCGGAACGCCCGGACGCGCGGCCGCTGCGTATTTCAAAATTTGAACTGGCATCTCCTCCGAGCGGCACGGGTGAGTTTTGAAGTTGATCTTATCTCCTCCGTCCGGACGTGTACTTGAAGATTATCTCTTTGCAATCGGCAACTACCCATGGCCCACGAATTTGGAGAAGCACCGCATAATCTACCCTGCCAACTGAGCAATGGACCCGATCTGGATACGTACATGTGCAGGACCTGCTAGTTTTTAGGAAAAGAAGCTAACAAATATCTACTGTACATGTCAGTACGTGCCTTGCATGGGCCATGCACAAAATGCTTCTTGGAGGCCCATAATCAAGATTGGGAGCTGCTAATGGCCGGTGTTAATCTCAGCCCAAATAATTTTGGCGTGCCCTGCCTTTGCATGCTGGTGCGAACTGGGCAACTCAAGGTATGTGCCGCTGTACTCACGTATTCATACACACGCATTCATACATGTACATGCATGGTTGGGTCAACCAACTTACGTGCATGTTTATTTCTTATCAAGCTTGTATCGTGCGCATATATCATGCATCTGTACACTTAGATAATTAGTGGGCTTAATCACCACCATGATAAAATCACCATGGGCTTGGACTCTCGGCAAGTCACACATGTGCCCTATGGATATAGGCCATATGCATAAGCCCAGTAGTGCTTAATTAGCATTTGTGCTCAACAAATGGTTATTGGGCAATTTGTACATATTTGATGCCCAAATATTTGTAGTCCATATATCATGTCTTTGCCCAACTATTTTATAGTCTTCGCCCGACTCAAATTAAATGGGCTATTTAACATTACAATACGCCAAAATCTCATCTTACACTCCTCCACCAGCTCAATGGATTCTTGAGTAGACTCGAGCCATTGTGCGGGCTCTGTTTTCCCCGTCGTATTTTGAGTGGTTTGAAGGCTTGAACTTTGGGGGTAGCTTGACTTCCTGTAACCTTTCTGCGGCGAGGAAACCCGTCGTAGCTTTCCGTTGTTCTTTCTTCAAGTCCTCCCCGAGGTTCTTCCTCCTCTTGGATGAGTTCGGTTGGCCGATATGATGATTCCGCGACTTCTTCTCGTCGGCTTGGTCTTGGAGCGGGACTTTCCCTCGGGGTCTCTAGTATTGTCTACCATCTCTCCGGGGTGGTCTAGGTTGTTGGAACCTTGCGGCCTTCCGGCCTTTGAAGGCGTTGGACCGACTTTTGGTGCACGAGGCTGTTCGCCTTTGACTGCGACATCACGGGATCTCTTTCCCGGATAGCCTTACGCAATGCCTCCTTGATGAGCCTTTCCCGTCATTTAGGTCCGTAGCGGTCTTGGGCGGTCAATCAACCCTTGTAGCCTTTTCGGGTTGCTCGTTGATCGTCTTGGCTTCTCTTTTCGACTTTAGCCTTTTCGTACTCATGTAGATCGGCTTGATATTTGTTTAGGGCTTGCATGCGTGAGTTTGCCCACGATTCGGCGTCCTCCCTTCGGCTTGTTCCTTTTCGGCCTTTCTTGGCGTTGGTGTTCTCCTTCGTCTTCAAAGGGTTCTTTTCGTCGCCGAGATGTTGGATAGGCCCTCGTCGGTGGACCGATGTCGGGGGCTTACGGGCGGGTAAGTGGGGTGCGGCTGTAGCCACCATAAAGATTTCCTTAGCGATTTGCAGCTTTGGGTCGCCACTCCTTCCGTGCGGGGTGGGTCGGCGTGATGTTGAGCCTCCCCGGTCGTCCCGTTGTTGCCCGACGATCGGCCGTTGAGGGTTCTTGGCGGTGGATGATGCACTCCTCTGGGGTTCTTGTCAATATGAGCCCTCTTTGCGCGCCTCCCAAAGGAATCTCAATCTTCTCTTGAGTTGTCTTGGCGCTCCTTGAATCTGGCGTATGCTACGTTTGCGTAGCCCCTGTAGGAAGCGAAAAAGGTAATCACGGACTGGTGTCCGGGGTTATATCGAATTCGCCTTCTTTCTCCGAGTTGGAGTAGTGTTGGCTGAAAAAGTTTCCGAGTTGGAGTAGCTTCCCTTATCAAGCGGAGTTGGAGTTGTACCGAGTTGCCTTGGAATCCGCACTTGAGCCCCTGGTTGTCCACCTTCCCGAGTTGGTTTCGGGTTTGGGTCCTTCCGTGTTGGTTTCGAAAGGTTTTGAGTTTGTCCTCCGTCTTGAGGCGGCGCGCGAATTGTCGATTTCGGAGTTTCTCGGCGAGTTTTTGTTCGTCGGTCTTGGAGTCCTCGAAGATGCAGCTTTGAGTCTTGCCGTCGTCGTCGATCTCGTAGGCCCATGATCCGAAGATGATCGTCCTCCTGCGCCGATGTACTCATGATGTCGTGATCGCCCGGACTCGTGCTGAATTCGGCGAGAGCCCCTACCTGGCGCGCCGGTGTCGATGTTTTACGACCGAGACACGAATACGGGGTGGCAAGGCGAGTGAGTTCTGCCTCGGCGAACCGGAGCCCGGGCGGTTTGTTGCGCGGCGACATGGAGAGCGGGGTTTTTATCTTGGTTCGGGCCCTTGGTCAAGGATCGAGTAAAGACCTTTACGCCCCGATCGGCGTGAGCCCTGTTTTTATGATTGATGGGGTTAGCCCAGAAAATCGGCTATGAAGCTCACGGCGGCAGTCGTGGCCAAGCTTGTGTCTGTATGTTCGTTGCTCTCCTCGAGCGAGGTGTTCCTTGGCCGCCTTTTATAGTCCAAGGGGCCAAGGAACTCGCTACGATCCTAGTCGGATCTGAGAGAGGGTTGTCAGGTAGAGGAACCGAACACCCGAACTCTAAACAAGGTAATCGACTAGTGTTCTATCCTAGTTACAACGAAGTCACCGTAGCTATGCTTCCATTGCCTTACGGGAGTTGTTTGTGGCGCATGCTAGGATAGAACCCCTGCGAACAACTTCGGTAGAGTTCTTTGGCGATCTGTATCCACGAGGGGGTTCATTAGGTTGTAAAAACATTTCTTACTTCTCTTAATGCGGTATGAGAGTACACGGTTTTGAAAAAAGTGCGCTAAGCGGAGCAAAGCTTGCTGCCGTCGTGCGCCCGGCACGCTCCGGCGTCGCAACCTTCCTCTCTGGCTTCCCGTGACACCCGACCGCGGCCCCATCCGAGCTTGGAGGAGGATTTGCCGCGGGGGTGCATGCTAGGGCGCTAATGGTTTGTCGCCACGAGTAGGGTGTCATGGCTGGATGCAACCCCTCAACGCCGTTGTCGCAACTTCGCCTCCTTTTGGCCACTTGTAAAGCTGGATAACGAGCCGAGCTAGCTTCGGCTCGGCTCTAGATCTAGCTTCGTTAGGATAACAAGCTAGCTTGGCTCGGCTTCGTTATCTTAACGAGCTAGAATCTTTTCATTTCGGCTCATTAAGTTTTGCGAGCTAGCTCGTTAAGCTCGAGCGGTATAAAAATACACAAAATATAATATTTGCATTTATATAAAGCTTGAAAATGATAATAATATAAAATAATACATCCAACAACTTTAAATCTATCAAAATACTTATATGTGTTGACATATCAACCATTTATAGAGTGCAAAAATGTGAAGTAACATAAAACTAATATATATGTTCGATAATTTTTCACGAAAACGTGGCTCATTTAGCTCGTGAGCGGCTCCGAAGCTGGCTCGAGTTAGCTCGTTATCGCTAACGAGCTAAAATCTTGGTTTGGCTTGGCTCGTTATATTAACGAGCCGAGTCGAGCCAAGCAGCTTGCGACGAGCCGAGCGAGCTAACGAGCTTCGAAGTTTTCCGTCGACTTTAGCCACTTGCAACCCTTTGAGGTGGTGGAAGTCGTGGTAGTGCGGCAAAATTCGTGCCAACCACGCCGCTACTCGATGCGAGTAGGACAAGGAGTTGAAACATCTATCATG